>VXBH01000721.1:621173-756963 GCA_013400035.1 Rynchops niger
TGGTGTACAATAGCGTGGGATGGGATGGGATGAGATGAGATGGGGTGGGATGGGATGAGATGGGGTGGGATGGGATGGCGGCAAATGGGGTGGGATGAGGTGGAGTGGGGTGAAGTGGGATGGGATGGAATGGGGTAGAATGGGATGGAATGGAGTGGGATGGGGTGGAATGCGATGGGATAGAATGGGATGGAGTGGAGTGGGATGGGATGACATGCAATGGGGTGGGATGAGGTGGGATGGGGTGGAGTAGGATGGGAGAATGTCCCTTGTCCCAGCACGCTGATGCTGGCCATGGAAACAAGCATGAAGCAAAGGGTTGTGCTACACCAGCCTCCCACCACAACCAGAAGGTGACCTGCTCATCACCCATGAGTTATGCATAACCAGAACGGCGGCATTAATGATGAAAACTAAATGCATTTTTAATGCTAATTCTGAGCTGTGCATTCAAAAACAGAGATATGGGCATTTTAAAATTGTTTTCACCTTGTCTTGGCCCTCTGGTAGTTGACAGTCACTTTCAAAGTGAAAGAGACATGGACTGCAGGTTCCTGCTGAGCATCACACCCACCTTGGTCAAGCTGTCTGGGGCAGCCCTGATTTAGATTACATGTAGGAATAATACTGGATGTTTGAGATTGCACTATCAGAACACTGCACAGTTCTTGTCCTGAGGTTTGGTCCTTGGCATTTTGACTCATAAGTGGTATCACTGATCATTTATAGGGTGAAGAACAACATTCGGTGGGTGTAAGGAAATACATACACTGAAGATTTACAAGCTTTTCACTTAGACTGACAACCAGAATCCCCCAATCTGCCATACAGAGTGCCCGATATCCCCATGTCCCACTAGGGCAGCTCCAGGTGCCCATCTCACCCAAGCCTTTGTGGAGAGCTGCTGCGGCCAGCCGTTCCCTCACTGGGAGCAGCAGGGGCTGTGGAGAGAGCCTGGAGGTTATCACCTCGCTGATGGCACATCAGGGTGGTAACTGCTGATGGAATTTCTCCCCCTTCTGTTAGAGAGATGTATACAGTGTGTATGAAGTACAGGAAAGGGATATAATTATTGTATGAGAGCAATCATAAAGTCAGGTCAAACCAGAGCTGACGCTGCTTATTTGCTCTTCATTCCGCCCTCTTGTACTGATACATTAGGAGATGGACCTTAATTGCATAACCACATACTCTTCTTTTTTCTTACCTCCAGGACTCCTGTCTCGTTCAATACATTAGAGACAGGATATGACTTGCAGATATACTGGGTTTGTTTTCTGTGAAGGAGAGCTGCCTGCAGAACACTTGCCTTACGTGTTCCAGATGTTAAAAGATGTCAAGGTATCAAGTGAAGGTTACAGAAAGTGACAAGATCAAATTGTTAAGGCGGAAGAATGCTGCTTTGGAGAATTGGACTCTATTCTTGCCAGTGATATAGATATACGTTATATTAATTGAGTTTTTTCAACCTAACACAGTTTCACAGTTGTCCAGTAATTTCAGTCCCTCATTTGTTGCAGACTGACATCACGGATCTGATTTATAGATGTGCTGAGCCCTCGCTGCAAATGGAGTTAGGTGGTCATGCTTTGTGTGTTTTATAATTCTCTGCACTCTGAAAAGTCAAGATCTCTGAAATCCCTCTCAGATTAAGCACCTGAAATAAGATTTTTGTAATCTCTGTGCTGCAAAAGGGTGGTGATTAACAAGTTCCTTAACTCAGAGTGGTTTGTGAAAATAAATGCTATAATATCTGCCAAAATATAATGATGGTGGCTAGTGTCATGAGGAAATTAATAATCCCTGCTTCAAAATAGGATTTGCTTAATAAGCAAAAAATAATTAAGATTGAACAGTAGAAGAAAATGTATTGAAAAGGTGAGCACCATCCATCCTTAATGCTGAGTACAGAAGGAAGCCATGAAAAATGGCCCTTGATAGTCTTCAATGGTACAACTACATTAAAAATCAAAGCTAACCTTAATTTTTCAGTTTTCTTATTTCTCAGTGCTTGTCTTTGCTACTCAATGATATTCTGTATAACATACCTTTCCACCGGGTAGTTCACCTGTGCGCACGCTGCAGATCCCCATTCCTTAGTTAACTGCTACTTGTTAGAAGTTTCTACCTTTGCCAAACACATCTCTCTAGCATTACCCATAGCAGAGTGTTTCTAAATAATATTATGATAAGTTGCCATTTGAAACGAAGCATTTAAATATGCCCATCATGAAGTCCTGGAGAGCAGAAATGCCATAAGACATAACAGCCGCCCTTTTGGAGCATCTCTGATGGCCTGTCATGTTCTATATCTGTGCAAACCATTTTTCTTCAGTAGCAAATGGAAACTCGACCTCCATTTAAATTATTCACGTTGTCCATCTTTCCTGCTGACTCTGCACCTCCCCTCAGCAAGTATGCCTTCGGATGAGTGAGGGGCTGAAACTCCTGGATGGGAAATAATGGGGTTTGATGGCTCACAATAAATCTTCAATTACATGGTGAGACTAGCTGAAGCACTGCTGGAAAGAATTGTTCATCTGGTAACATTTTCACCTTCTACTGCAGCATAAAAGTCTAGGGCTTTTTCACTCAGCTTCCTACAAAGGCAGTGATCTAATGAGTATTGCAGTTCTGTCCTTGTTAGCAGGAGGTGTGGATTATGGATGGAGAGCTAACAAAAGCTGTCAGGTAAAATGAGGAATTTGTGCACGCTGCTTTTTATGTCACCCTAAGCGATGCCTATTTAGATATATTCATACCATTTGCGTGTCTTCAAAATGCATAAAATACTTGGATAAAAACTGGCACCTTTTCATGCCCCAGTGTTTGGTTGTCAGTTAGTGTCACCCTCCGCCCAGTGGAGGTTTTTATGTATTGCTCTGATCAGAGTTAATGAGAAATCTCATCCTACTATGCCACCCTCTGATGGGTACTACACATGTGTATACCGTAAGAGACTGCCCCTAATTTACAATGTTTGTTACCTCCGGTGGATGCAGGAATGGAAGCGCTGAGCACTCCAATCAGGTTATTGGTACAGTGGGGACGCTAGCAAGGACTCCCTTTATAGTCTCAAATAAACACAGCTAAATTGAGAGGACTACGTCTACAAATGGGGGGAAAATCATCTCTGTGCACATCTCTAGCAGTCCGCAGAGATGGAACAAATAAGCCAGCTATGCACCACCAGGTGAAAAGTACTGTGTATTTACCCTTGTCATTATACTCTGGGCAGTTTTGAAAACATATTAGAGGCTGCTGAACAAGGAGATCACCACGGAGCCTTGGGTTCTGCCAACCTGTGTTTGAACTCGCAGTTTGATAATAAGAAGCTCCAAGTCCCATTCACTGGGCAAATCTAGTTCTGCAGAGAACCGCAAGGGACATCTAAATTCCTATGATAATGCAAAATTTCTGGGCTTGATTTACTTATGAAATGAGCTATTTGCTACTGGTTTTATAGTAAATAGGAATGGGGAAATGTTCGTTTAAGTGCTTCTCTTCTGGTTTGGGGGAAAGACATCAAAAAATGAACAAACCAGTGACAGAAAATCAATGGGCAATGCAAGGAAAATGAGGAAATCACAAAATTTTAAAGGGAGGAAAGGGAAGGTTTGAGTGGGCTACTGTGAGTTCATCCCCCTTATTTTGTTTTAACATTTTTGCTGGTGAAGTTTCCTTCTCCCCACCCTGGAAACAACGACAATGTTACCAGTACCTTCAGATGGCACTACACATGCAATCATTTTCAGAATAGCTTCCAGGAGGCCTCAAAAGCCATTGCTGAATCATGCTTTAGAAACCCATAGTATGGCCAAATTGCAAAATTCTGGTTTTTAAATCCTTAATGAGGCACTTTTGCTGACTTCAAAGTCTGTTAATTTCCCCTTTGGTTCAGTGCATCTGCCTGTACTTTTCCTTTTCCTGAGATGCTGTTTTCTGCACAGTTTTTATAAATACCGCTAATCACACGCATTGACTATAGGAAAAAAAAATAGCCAGGCTTGCGTGCCTTTTTTTTTCTCCTGGAGAAATGCCATGGGGAAGATCTAACTAAAGTGGCTGCAACGACGGCTGCAGCTGGTGCCCTCTTCAAAACTGGGTCCTCCCTCATTGGTCTCAGCTCTGGGCTGCAAAAAGCAGAGAAGCTGGGGGACAGCGAGAAGAGCAATGCTCCTGGTGTCCTCAAAGCATTTTAACACACTTTGTGGTGCTTTACTACAGTCACCTATCTGAAGGGATGGGCAAAAAAAATCAAAACCTTGCTAAGAGTCTAAAAGCTTCCTGAAAACAATTAATCTCCTAATAAATCCCAAAAGCCTATCTGTCAAGAAGTTAATAAAGATGAAATGTCAGAATGCCACAGGGCTTCAGGCAGGAGGGGACATGAGCTCCCAAGCAAAGAAACACCAGCTATGTCGCCTTGCACGTGATCGTGTATTAAAGCCACACAGAAGCTGGGGGTGCTGGCTTTTGTGTTCCTGCGGATAACTCTGACTGGAGCATCTCTGCTGCTGCACTGGCATTACCAATGCAAACACCCACGGCAGAGGAGGATGCAACAAGTCCAATCTGCAGGTGTTGGATCACCCAGGGGGGACTGCTGGGAGAAGCAGAAGCTGCCCCGTGTCCCGAGAGGGGTCAGACACAGACCGATGTCCGGGAAGAGGCAGATAGAGCTGTCAGGTAACCCCGGAGCACGGCCTCCATCCTGCACAGCTCTACTTGTCTGCATTTGTTTGCTGCGCTGAGAGTCAACTGGTGTTTTATTTCCACATGGTTTCCAAAGGGCGTCTCAGGGCCCTGGAGCAGAGCCCTGGCCCCGCTCGCTGCCCACAGGCAGGCAGTGAGTGGCCACTGACAGCCAGGGCTTGCCTGGGAGAGGGAAGAAAAGCAAAGCAATCGCTTCCCCATCCATCCTCTGTACTATACATGCCTAAGAATCGGATGATACCAGCCTCGAGACCGCACCACAGACTTAGCGTTTGTAGAATACCTCTCAGTAAGCCCCGAATGCTGTCATTTTACTGTGCATTATAAACCCTAATATGGCCAAATTGCAAAGTCTTTGATTTTTATGCCCTTAGTCGGGCACTTGGCTGGTCTGAAAGAAGGTGTTAATAAAATATAGTCTTTCTAGCCTGAGGAATGAAATCAGGATTTGTTTTCCTAGTTTACTGTATTTTCTATTAAAAAGCAGGGCTTTGGTTTGGCAGTGAGCCGTCTGCTTCCCAGTGGGAGGATGCAAAACATGGAGGGGCTGACCAGACTAGGAAGTGAAAAGAAACGCTTGATTTCTGTGTGTCAAGATTGGAGAGACCTGCAAAAGCCAACAAGCAGCATCGGTGGCAGAACAAGAATGAAACCCCCAATAATCTTTCTGCTTGAACAACGCCAGGCCTTATAATGCTTAAAATAAAGGGGTTTATTTAATTTCAGTGAAGAATTTTCATCTCTGCTCTGTCCATTTAGGCACACACCTTTTTTTTCTGCACCTTCCGTCTACTTAAAACAGATTTCCTCACCTACTATGAAATATTAGTGTGCTCACCCCATCACTGTCTCAGGTGCTTAATTGGCCAAGCAGGTCCTTGATTGGATCCCTTCTTCCCTGCTCTCCTTTCACATTATTTTTTCCTAGTGGTGGTTGCCTGGTAACCCTAACACCTCTGCTTCCTTCCTAGGAATTTTACATGTTTCCTCCCAACAGGTAGTGACAAAAATACATTCTTTCCATCCTGACTGCTATGTCCGTTCTTCATGTGTGCCTCCACACTAGGCAATGTCGAAGGCAGACAAGTCACCCAAGCACTGACCCCAAGCTAGCCATCTCTGCACAGCCAGGGCTGCTCATCCCCAGGCCCAGAGACAGAGAATTAACACTGACGACCGAGCTAACCTAAGGTGGGGAACTTGGTGCATTTGCTGGGCCTGGGAAAAATGAGCTGTAGCAAAGTGTTCCCTCCCTGCTGAGTAATACTGCATTATTGAGGGTTATTTCTAAGGTAATTGGATGCTCTTTTGGGCAGAGGAAAATTCCAATTTGGTATGGGTGCCATGAGTTTATGGGGTCTTTATAGCTCAACAGCTACATGGGGCTTTTGCCTGCTTAGCCTGCACAAGGTATTTTCAGAGAGGGGATTCACTTTGTCTCTGCAAGTGTGGCTGAGAAGGTATGGGTTCCTCTTCCTTTTCATTGAGAAGCTGCTGCAGAGAGCATCACTAGAGGATTGACCTTGCTGCCCTGTAGCCACTAAGCTACAAGATCCTCTACAAGGTAGGAAACTACTAGTGAATCCATGCTCAGCATGGGCTCTGGGAACAAGTGCATAAGTCTGCTCAAATAGTTCGTTCCGGACTACAATTTGCAGAGGAAACCCATTCTCTGGGGCATCTTCCTTTCTCCTGCAGGAGCAGCAAAATTCTTATCACGGGCTGCATTAGAAAATGATGGGTTTTACTCCCCAGATACAGAGTATCCCATCTTTGGCTTCAGTATGGTCCCAAAGAAGCAAGGTTGATCCTTTGTGTATCAGAAAAATATCAGACCATCATGCTGGCGCTGCACTGTCCATTACCAGAACTTGCTACAGCACTTCACAGAACCCTAAAGAGGCAGTAGTTGTCACCCTGCCCTCATGCTGTACAAAGCTGGAAACAATCTAGCTTGGCAAGAGGACGCTTTCCAGCACATTTTGCACATGAGAGAAATCTCCATCTGGGGATATTCTCTCAACCAAATCAGACAAGAGTGGGCCAGTTGTGAGTATTTTACAACAGATTTTGATAGGAAGGAGTAGGTTAAATGAATTAAGCTCACGTCACAGAGATTCAGCATGTGCTTCAAACAAACCTGCACTGATACCAGAGCTTCACCTTTGTAACTGAAAGTGCCACAGCACCTCTCTGCTTTGCAGATCGTACTGAAGTCAGTAGCTATGTGGCAACTTCCAGAACAGGCTGGGATAGCTGCACACCCAGCAGAGAACTAGTCGTGGTTTTCTATCAGTGCAATGGAGAGTGGAGCAAGGACACTCGTGGATTAACAAGCAAAAGACCTTATTTGGTCATTCCCCCCACTCCCCTCTCCCCAGTGTTTTAAAAATCCCCTTTGTTGAACAGGAAAAATTCAGGGTAGCAAGGCAGGAGATGCACAAACATAGCTGATCTACTGGAGAGAAGCCAAAACAGCAAAGCCAGGCCTGTGTTTCTATAGCACTTAGCACAGTGGGGCTCCACAGGGACGCAGAAGCTATCATGATCCAGTGATAAATAATGATAATAGGAACATCAGGAAATGAATACAGACAAGCTACATGTCCTACAAATCTGTCAAAAATTAACATTTACCATCAGCAATACACCACGTGACTGACCTTCATAGCTTGATTCAGTGCCATGAAGGGTAGACTGTTGTCTGAGAGAACAGAAGGTAAGGCAGGGCAATGAGCACCCTCCATCAACAGGGCTGTTTCTCCAGGACAGGCCTTCCCCAGTATGGGGCAAATCAGCAGCAAAGTGATTGATTCACATACTGAGCACTGTATCTGCAAAAAATTGCATCCATAAGAAATTGCATTTCGGCCCAGCAGAAAATGCCTTTACATAGTGAGCCTGGGCTACATACTGACAAAAGATATCATGAGCCTTACCAAGCTATACGGTTCACCGAGCCCCAGAACGTGTCATTAAACCTTGTTTAGTCTCTGCTGCTTTACCAAATCTCTCAATCATGTTAATTAATTGTTATTATTATTCCAAGTTATAACAAGATTTGGATTTAAGGAAGGTTGAGCTAAATGAGTTTCCTTGCCTTTGTAAATCCACTGTCAGAGCTGTGGCAAAAGCAATATCCTTCCGACTTAAGCTCCAGGTTGACTGGAGTATCTTTTCCATCCATATTATCCATCTATGCAACTCAGGATGGTTGTTCCTTCCTAAAAGGGAAAGGTGAGCAGAGAGGAACATTTTATGGCTTCTGACTTACTATCCTTTGAGACAAATCCCTGGACTCCATCCTGGGCAGAGTAACTGGTCATTTCAAACTGTATCTCAGGTGAGTATC
Organism: Rynchops niger; assembly: GCA_013400035.1. NCBI lineage: Eukaryota > Metazoa > Chordata > Aves > Charadriiformes > Laridae > Rynchops > Rynchops niger. Next base: position 629,242 of record VXBH01000721.1, read on the forward strand.
AAGGATACAGAAGCTGTAGCCAGAGTTTTTGTATACTCATGGGTTTTCTACTTTCTCATCCACAGTGGCTTTTATGGCAGATCAAATGTCTCCCCCGTCTTTGAACATTTACAAATGTGGATGTGGAAAGCTGTATTCATCATATGTTTCTCTCTCTCTTTGAGTATCATTTTGTTAAAATGAAGCTACAGAGATGTTGCTGCTTATCCAGTCTGTCCACACACATCAACCTTTTCATAAAATATTTGCTGCAATATGAAAGTGACCTGCTTGCTTTCAATCTATGGAAGACTGTGTGTCACACGATCTGATTTGTGACGTGAGCATGACACTAAGTGATTATATCAACTCTATATCTTTAATGCAGCTCAAATATCTCATGTCAGCATCCATCCTAATTTTAAAGCACTCTTAATGCATATGGCAAATATTTAGAAGCAAGTTTCTAAGTACATTGTCCATGCCTGCCATTTCTTCATTCCCTCATTTACTAGGAAAATGCTAAAAACACATCATACGTTGATGAAGTGGTGATACATACACCGATACTGGACCTAATCCCTAATCTGCTGTAAGAGACGCAGCTGAGAAGCCCCATCCCAGCAGCTGATGCTGTGGGCCATGTCAGAGGGGATGGTCTGCTGGGAGAAGTGGGAGAATCATATAATCATAGAATTGCCTAGGTTGGAAGGGACCTTTCAGATCATCTAGTCCAACTATCAACCTAACTCTGACAAAAACCATCCCTAAACCATAACTCTAAGCACTATGTCACCCGTCTTTTAAAAACCTCCAGGGATGGTGACTCAACCACTTCCCTGGGCAGCCCGTTCCAATGCTTAATAACCCTTTCAGTGTGATAATTTTTCCTAATATCCAGTCTAAACCTCCCCTGGTGCAACTTGAGGCCATTTCCTCTTCTCATATCACCTGTTACCTGGGAGAAGAGACCGATACCCACCTCTCTACACCCTCCTTTCAGGTAGTTGTAGAGAGCGATAAGGTCTCCCCTCAGCCTCCTTTTCTCCAGGCTGAACAACCCCAGCTCCCTCAGCCGCTCCTCATAAGACACATTCTCCAAACCCCTCACCAGCTTTGCTGCCCTTCTCTGGGCCTGCTCCAGCACCAAAATGTCTTTTTTGTGGTGAGGGGCCCAAAACTGGACACAGTACTCGAGGTGGTGTATCCTCCACTCACCAGTGCTGAGCACAGGGGGATGATCCCTTCCCTAGTCCTACTCACCACACTCTTCCTGATGCAGAGACCCAGGGGAGAGAGAGGTGGGAAGGTAATTGGGCTGAGATGCACAAAGGTGTTGCTAAGGGGTTGGACTTTAACCTCAGGCCCCTGTCACTTGCCCTGGATCGCGCTCCCAAAGGTTAATGCCCTGGCATGTCGCAGGGGTCAGTGTCTGAAATCAGCAGCTCGGAGAGCTCTGTGCTGCTCGTGGGCGTGTGGTCACCCATTTTGTGTGATCAGCTGATGGGCCTGTGGTAATGTCTCCTCTTCTCATAGGTACCTATCTACAGAGGGCATCACCTAAGAATAATCTGAGTAAACCATGTGGTTTGCACGGAAGCCTTCACATTTAGTAATGTAAGATACATAGGTGAATTACTGTAGGAGGAACCCTTAAACACAAAGAAAAAAGAATCATCAATAACCTGAACCAAATATTAAATGGGTTAGCAAGTAAACAACACGAGGACAATTGTGACATAGCCCATTACTGCCAGAAGACTGGCCCAATTCCCACTATGCCCAAAGCTTTCCAATACAGAATGAGCGATCTTGCTAATAAGGTCAAGCATAGCTTATTCTTCTAACTGCTCTGCATTTTTCAGGACGGGTATTTCTAAGCCTAGCACTGTGATGAGAACAGTCAAATAATTGTGCAGCTCCATAAAGGAAGGCAACAGCCCAGTGAGAGATTTTTCTAAGCTGATCCCCATGAGCAAACCGTCCTTAATTGAAAACCAATGGACTAAGAATTAAATGAAATCTGGACAGTGAAGTCAGTTGGTAGTTCAGGGAAGATCCAATCAGAGAAGCAAACAGAGGCGTGGTCAATGAGTAATTTCATACATCTATATTAATACAGATATTTTCATTTTAGAGGAAAAGTGTCCATTTTCTTTCTGTTCAGCCAGCATAGATTTGGTTAATATAAATTATGAGAATAATGAGGGCAAGAAAAGCCTGGTTTCAGATTAATTCCTCATACACTGCACCTGACCTGGACATGAGAAAATCCTAGAGAGCTGCAAAGTCTGTTATCTACTCCAGATTTGGCAGGTTTGCAGCCAGGCTCTCAGAAAGTCTGTGCCATATGCCCGTGTACTTCAGTGGTATGTGCACAGACCTCCGAATTTATACAACAGGGATTTTGCAAGTCCATCTTTTGTAGAAAGGGTGTCCTACTGACTTTGGCTGGACCAGATCAAGCCTACAACTTTTTGTCCCTGTTTAGAAAACGAGTTTTCTCCTTAACCACCTATCTCTATGCCGCTCATCTCGGTAAGTTTGGTTACTCATTTGGGAATAGTGCCTACTTTTTTTATCGGTAGAGATCCATGCCTTTGGAGTCTTGACTACAGTCCACCTCTGGTACAATCTGGAAAACAATCAATGATGTGTGGCATTTCACAGATTTGTCTGCGGAAAACAGTGAGTCAGGGCTCAGACAAACTCTGCTTACCATTCCTGTCACAAGGATTACTAAAAAAGGGCGGGCCAATTTTTCAATTAATTTAGGATTAAATTGGCTTCTCCAGAGAACAGTCATCTGGATAGCAAATGCTACCTGTAAGGTGACGACAGACAAAAAGGGTTTGAACATTTTGCCCATTTATGCCTCAGGATGGATTTTTCACTGCCACTGACATTGAGCTTTGCTTCCTCACTCCTGGGCTGCTGTGGCCTCTCTTTGTCCTTGCTCTAAAAATCCTGATTCATACAGTTGTTCCAGCCCCCAGCTCCATCTTCAAACGTCCATTGCTTCCTCACTGAAGTGCAAAGGTGCTGTTTTTATTGTATTGTTTTCCATTTTCTTCCTCACCCATGACATCCTTTTACTTGATCTTTTCCTCTTTCCACTCCGTCTTTGTTCTTTCATATTCCCACTACCTCCAATTTCAAAGCTCCTGTGCTGCTCCTTCTCTGGAGAACACAGCCCATGCTCTCTAGACCACTGATTCTCCATTTTTCAAATCCCTGACGGAAATACATTTTTTCCTTTCCCTACCTAGTATTTAACTGCTATCTGCCTTGAAACCACACAGCATTTTAAAGAAACATTGGATTGGAATAAAAAATTACTTCCAGCCCCTACATCCAACATTAATCAGGACTATAGCTCTGTTTTTAGTAAACACTATATATTGTATATAGTAAAGTTTTAAAATAAGACATTAAGAAGGAGGAAACACATTATTGATGTATCAAGACAGGAAGCTCATAGCTGCAGTCCAAGACAATGGAATTGCCCGCTTCAGAAGCTCAAAGCAGCAAGTTCCCATAGTTCTCTGACAACATGTGCTATATTTTTAGATGATTTTCATGCTCCGATCCTCTAAGGAAAACACAGGGTAAGGAAAAAGGATGATGAATATAGCTTACAGTAGACCTCTGTTTTGAGAAATTTGGGAGCACTGCATTGAAACTACCTCTTTTTCACCTGGTTATTCTGATGAAATGTATTTTATGTTGCCCAAAGAGTTGTACAAAAAATATTTTGAACTTTGTGTCACTTAACCTTGTATTATCTGAGGGACACAACTAGTACAAGATACTTTCTCCAGAGCAAAATTGCCCACATTTTAGACAGCCTTTGTAGGCACCCTAATTTAGAAATAGCACAAATAAATAGAGAGTAATACTGAAAATGGTACTTTATAATGGCAACTGTTTATTTTAAGAACCAAAGTCATTGGATTCTATTCCCATTGCTGCCAGTTTAGCTAAGGACTCTAATTTCTGTGTGTGTACGCACAAGTACATAGATACGTATGCAGGACTTACATTTTTGCATTCAAAAAGGACATTTCACCAAAAATCTTCACATATTGCCTGTCAATGATACTTAGGAGCGAAGCCACCAGGCCAAGGATCATTTCACTGTCACACAAAATGCAGAAGTGAATTAGGAAATCATAGAAAAGGCACAGAAAATACCCAAGGCAGGCAGCAACAAGGAAAAAAATCCCAAAATGCTAGAGGAAACTCAAATGCCAAGATAGCAGCCAAAATCTCCTCAACACCAGGAAGCCTTCCTTTCCCAAGCTGCTAAAAAATTACTGTGACAGCTGTACACGGACAAGTAGGGCCACAAAGGCTGCTCTTCGGACTCTCCTCAGGGCAATCCTGCTAATGCAGGCTTTGCCCAACAGTTTATGGGGAAAGAAAAACCTTTTCAAGCACTGTAACGATGCAGCAACAGTGTGTTGCAGGAGCCACTAAATAAATACTAAGTTTCTGCAGTGAAATCCTCAGTGAGCTTTGATTAAATAGTGATAGTGCTAATCTCTACATGCCCACACTTGGGACCTTACATTTGCAATATCACGTGGCCCCTCTAAATGAGTTTGAAAGGCTTTCATAGATCAAGGTCCATTAGAATTTATCTTCTCTTTGCAGGATGAAGCAATGATGTTTCCTCACTTAAGGTTCACTTAAGCTCCTGGTACACACAGAGTTATACTGATAGCACGCTGTACTGGCCAGCTTCCATCACTGCAGTGTCCTGGGAGATGAGGTCTGGCCTGGAAAGCTGCCTGGATGGGGAACAGAACCATTTTGGCAACAGAAGAAGAAAGCCAAGAACTCACATGTGAACTGCAGGCCTGATGCTACTAGGATCACACACAGATGGTAAACCTCTGACCATGCTGCCTAGGGCTTTGCACTCACCAGACCTCACAAATTTGTTTCTAGCAAATCTGGGATTGCATGTCCTCAGGAAAACCCCACATGCTGCAGGATGATGAACGTTGGGTATGCTGTGAGAAGTATTCCTCTTGCAGAGCTTTTCTCCTTTTTTCCGCTTCCTTGTGAGCAGATCACCCCCATACACGTGACTAATGACCTTAAAGATCTCTGGGTCCCCCTGCAGCTTTCACTCAAGTGGTTTCACTCAAGCACTTCTTTAGATACAAGAATCCCCATGCTCTGAAATGGATCTGCCTCTAGGATGAAGCGAGCCATCTGCTTAGCTGTGCACTGCAGCACCCTCAGCACGTTAGGAGAGAGAGAGAAAAGCAAGCAGAATAACTATATCCAACTGGAAAAGCAAGTGGGAATGCATTTACACTGAAATTTGACCCAGGCCCTGCAGCTTACACTTCAAACTCAATAACAGCATGGGCGTGTTAAAGGTCAGGAGCGTAAAACACCTTCATCTCACCTCTCTTCCAAAGATAGCACAGTTAACAGAGCTGCAGGGCCTGCCAGTCTGCCGACAGGGTGGTTAAGTACTCTCTTAGGGGAGAGTACCATTCACCGCATCATCAGCCACATTTCCTGAAATAGCCTGTTTCTCCTTGGGGGCCACTCATCTGATCACCAACTTCAACTTGCAGGGACCTTTGAGACCAGACAGGAAAACAGTAGAAACTTTCCCTTTGACATCAGCCCAGTCAGGTACATCTAGCACAGCAAGAGCCTTCCCAGAGGCCGGGGATTGGCACCCATCAGGCACGACAAAGTTGGTAGGCATTGAGTCTTCACCGCAGCAAAGATTACCCCATGAGCTAAGACAATAAAAATGGATGCCATGTGTGAGATAATTCAGGTAAGCCCTGGTTTCCAGAGACATCACCAAACTAGGAACTTTCCAGACAGCTCTGCTTGCTGTGAGATCTTAACTCTTTTGCACATCACTGGAGCAGATATTAAAAAGGCAGCCACTTCTCTAGCAGGTCTGCTTGCTCTGTAAAATTAGCGCTCACAGTTTTCCTCTTGCAGTTCAGCTGTAAGAGGGGTTGGGAATAGCTGTGCCTCGCACTATCTGGCTGTCGCACAAAGCAAGCAATTAGAAGTGCAAGTGGCCCCATTTGCTCCCACGCTTCATTTTTAATCTCATAAACAGAGATTGAGCTTCAAAACTGAGAGAGGGAGACACATTTTTTCCAAGTTTAGGAGTAGTTAGATGCACGTTTGATGTGTGTCTATGTGTTATCATGGAAGAATGCAGCTGAATGGGAGTCACAGCCACCCTTGTGAGTTCAACCCAGTGGTGCGGGTGTTAGTTATGTAGGTTATGGGCAAGTAATGATAAATATGCACTTATCCTGGAGTGCAGTTGCAATCACAGCTTGATCCTGAAGGTGTAAGCACGACGTAAAGACTAGGTAACAGTCCTAATGTGGACACATAAACTGAGCAGGCTTTACTGCTGGTGGTCACTGGATGGCGTTTCTCGTCTGAGTGCCAGCAATTCAAGATTTACGGGGAGTCAGTACATTTTAGGATTCTTTTTATGGTGGACAGTAATTCAGTTTCCAGTTACTCTCCCACACTGCCTGATTAGGCTCAAACTCAAGTGACCTCCTTCCGCACTCCTGTACAGATCTGAACACCAAGTGTCATCTGGTGCACTTCTCAGAGTTAAGTAATCTTTCCTAACCTTGAACTGCCTGCCGTGTACCTGGGCAGTACGAGGATGCCAGACATGAGCCACCCTGCAGTAACTACTTCTGTGCAGTCTTCTGTGCTGCACAATATGCGGCCTTTCAGCATTACAGGAATGACTGTCTTCACCTTCATGAAAGGCCAGAGCAGGCACCCTGCCAGTCGTGGCGGAGCAGCTGATGCAGAGTAACCCAAGCCTGTACTGCTGTGGCACAGCATTGAGCGGTTCTGATGGTCTCCCTGGGGCAGTAGTAACTGGGATGATGGAGCGAGGGTCTGCTTCATTAGGCTCTCAGTAAAAGCATCGTTCTTAAGTCAGATCTGGGTCACTGCTAACTCAAAAGCCTCACACCACGCTCCTTCGCCTGGTGTAGATGGGCCTTCAGAATTAGGACAGCCTTGGATGCTGGTAGATAAGACAGAGGAAAAACGAGGGCAGAAAGATACAAGAGTGTCAACTTTGCAATTCTCACTACCCGTCTGATAAGAGAGATGTGTGTGGGTTTTTTTCCCAAATCTACTCTTTTCACACACACCAGAGGAATCAACCTCACCGCTCTTCAGTCCTGCCTGAGTAAAATGCAAGAGCTTTCCCAGAATACCGGGGTTCACTTGAGAGATTATAGCTGCAGCCAGAAGATGGACTGATTTTAAGAGATTAAAAATGTTTCTAAAACTTTGTTCCCAATATTCCCTTCCAATGTGACCGTTCTGCAAATCAGAGTACTCATTTTTAATTCAAGTGGAAAAGAAACACTGTGAACAATGATAAATGGTTTTCAGTTGCCCTGTCCTGGCTCCTTTAGCCTCCATGGCCAAGCCTCTTAGTCAGCAATTTGCCATCATCTTTATCAAAAAGAAAGAAAGAATCCAGTATGTTAAAAACAGAATTTGGAACAGTCATTTTAATTACGAACAGCTGTTCTGTTTAGCCATCTACCTCTTAATATTCTTTATCAGCAAACATTTCCATGACAAAGACACTGCTCATATACATGCCCAAGGAATGGCTTCTCACAGAGACACTCTTATTTGCCTGCAAACGTTTCTGTTCACTATTCTTCCTTGATTGTGTACTATTCCTGGAAATTCATTGTAGTCCTGATTAACCGTTCTCAACCAGGCAATCAGCAGGCATCAAACAGCCCAGCAGGATCAACTGACCCATCACACAATGCAGGAAGAAAACATATGCACAATACTCTCTGAGTGAAGTGTGTTGCTTTTGACAAACCCTTGTAAACAAAGCACCTCTTGTGCTAAAATTGTTGACTGCAGTAAATTATATGGAAGAGACCAAAGGAATTTGTACCAAGGTGGCAACCTTTTGTTGTATATGATTTTACTTCCCTCTTCTCTCTTCTTTAGGTATAACTACATAAGACAATCTCCCAAGCAAAGGATTTCAAGGCTTCTCCGCTTTTGTTTTTCCAAGCCTTTCACAAGCTCTATCTCTTGTTTTCCTTGTACATGGACTAAAGGCTATGGTGCAGAGCTGTACATACGATTTGGAAATAAATAATGGATGATTGACTAAGCTGGTGACAGACTGCAGCAGCAGCAGCAGCTGTGTATGCTGGAAGCTTGCTGCAGCTTGGGAATTCTCTTTCCAGGTGAACAGAGGCAGTGAGGGATCTCTTCTCCCATTCACAAGGGCTTGACACCATTTTCATCACAATCTGGTTTTGGCCCAGTTGGAAAGGGGTGAGGCTTCCGGTTTGCCCCTATAACTGTTCATAAAGGACTTGATGAAACAATTCTCACGTGGACAACAGTCCCGTCAATGCCAATGACTGCACAAGGAGAGCTGGACTGAGGCCTTACAGCCTATACTGCTTTCCAAATTGATACCTGGTTTTGAATGTATATGGACTTGAGTCCTCACGGCTGCCTTTAAAGTTTCAATTTGTAAAAAACCTCACGCAACAGCGGAAACGCTACAGTAAATTCACATCCAGCTAGAAGAATAGATCACGAGAGCCCAGGTGCCCAACCTCCTTAGCTGTCCTCAGAAGCCTCTCCAGTTTCCTTATCACACTGTCCTGAAATGCAAGGAATCTGTCCTACATCTGTCTGTAAATTAATCATTCCATTGGGCAGATGCAAACGATCACAGCTAGAGGAAGGTCTGAAGGTCTCACAGATATGTGTCCGGTATCTTTCTCGATATTTACAGTTTCACCCAAGAACACATCTCCCCACTCTGAACAGGACTCCACAAAGACAATTTTCTTCAGGTAAGCTGTGAGCAGGAAATTATGGTTTAGTGAGTCACAGATCCTAAAATATCCCTATGAAGCATGTGACCGCTGCATAATAATAATAGTAATAGTTTAGCAATGCAAGCGTACGCTTTTGGAACGTGTTAAGGAAATCTCAGTGTGGAGGAGGAGAGACAGGCACACCCAGGCAGTTTTAGACACTCATGGCACCTAGGGGCATCCAGACAGACAGGCACGCCCCATCTATTACAGAGTGAGACAGATAAGCACGTTCTGCTTCTACGGACAAAAAAAAACCCTCACCAGTTTGACAAAAGACAGGCACAACAGCTAATACTGACCAATACCATGACCTCATCTCATGGCATACAGATAATGACTGCAAACTGCCTTCATTTTATCTGCATGTATGGCTTATTTCACAATCCAGTGTAACTACATAACACATAATCCTACTCTTCCTGAGGCTTTCAGGTTCCTGTCAGGTTTTCGAGATGGATATCATTAGACATGTTGGCCATCTGCAAGGCTGTAGGGAGAGTCTAGTGGGCCCTGGGCAGCTAAAATCTAGATCTGGACATCACGTCATATGTTAAATGAAATGTGAGGTATCTCTCAAGTACAAATCTTGTCTGACTTGGAAAGGCAATGGCTTCTCATGTTTTCCCTCAAGCACCATGCTCCCCTTGAAAAAGAAACAAACAAAAGCAGTCCCTTTCAAGAACAGTCAATGTGGTAACCCTATGACTGACCTTGTGATGTTTCCTAGATATTTTAGTGCAGACAATGCATTACTTAGCTCCTCTCTAGGAGCAAGAAGCTGCTGGGCTAAACTGACCTTTGCCAGTCATTCTGCACAAATCCTATGGCAGCTTTAAATTGGCTGGCTGAGAGATCCAGCTCTCAGCTGAGGGATACTGTTTGGTATCAACATAGAGTCTAAGTTGGCCAACAAACAGCAATCATTCAGATGCTTCTGTTATGGTCTATTTTGAGATTTACACAGTTGTGACATTCCTCTTCATATTCACCAGCAATCTGTCAGGAAGAGAGCTTGGACATTTCTGGAAGAACTTCAAGGTGGAAAACTCATTTGGGTGCCTAGGCAACTTTCAGGACTAAGCCGCAGTTTGGTATACTCAGTATAGCTTGTAATGAGAGGAGTACCCAGGTTCGTCAATCTTTTGAGACCTTTTCTGACCACATCTGCGCCCAAATTGGCAGTGACCACTGCCAGGCTCTTCTGTAAGAAAACTTCAGCATTGCATAGCTTGTTTCAAGCATCCACTGTTGGCCAGTAACCAAAGGAAGAAATCTCAAAGATTTCCTTAAGGCTAATGCATAGAGGGGGAGAGAAGGAAAAGTCACCCATGTCTCAGTGCCCCCTATACCATGTATGTCCATGGGCTCAGGCAAACTCTGAAAGAGGGAAGCAACATCAACCCCCAATGTCACTTTGCCGCACCACCCTCCAAGAAACCATTCCTTTCTTTGATTGCTTCTGCAGCTGCTCAGATCTGAGGAATAAAACCTCTGTGGCAATCTCCTTTCCTCTGGCAAAGTCAGCGTTCCCGCACAAGAGACATACATTGTCCTCGTGCATTCTCCTGCACAGCAATCAATAATGTTACGACGAAACCTCTGAAGTTCCTTAAACTTACTTTGTGCAGTATGACTAGCAGACAGAATAAAATATGACCCAGCAGGAATTTTTCTTCCTTAATTTTTAGGTTCCACACACCAATTCCACTCCAGCTACTGTGACTAATACCCACCACCACGCTCACCCCCCCAGGATTTCCTGGATTCTAGATCACGCATACTTTGAGCAAGATTTGTAAGTGATTTATCTTATTCTTGGCTTGAGGTACCTGGAGATGCTGAGCATCCATTTTCATAAAGTAAGATTTTGTGAAGATATGTCTAGTAGCACACCTGGAAATCAAAGCACTTGAAATCATGTAATTATTGCTGAATGTCTTAGCTCTACTTTCTCTCATGCAAGTATTTTCAAAATTATACTTTTATCACAAGTATGATGCTATTTGCTTCTCCTTGAGGCTCTGGCTCTTGGATTCAAGTGAGTAGATGTCTGTGCCACACAGTGACCACAACCTCGGCAAGGTCCAGAAACCTAGCAGCAGCAGATTCGCATTACCGATGCATAAAAGCCCAACTTATTAGCCCTGCTAACAAGGAATTATCCAGGCACCGTTTCCAGAGCTGCATTAATACCTTTACGTGGAGCTGCACTGCACAGCTATCCCAGTTTGCCCAGCACTGAACCACCACATGCCATCACACTAGGCTGGACCAGAGAGAAACTCAGATCTCCATCTGAGACATCTCCAGAATGTCCTCCTGGCTGCAGAGGGAAGCTTGAACATATTGCACTACAGCGGCAGCTTTACCATGTAAAAGTTACATGGGTAATGAAAAGATGCTTCCCAAAATGTTACTGAGAAAAAAAAAAAATCTCACTATATTTTCTTCTATCCTCTAATTTTTAAGTGTGAGGTACGACCTACAAAATATCTTGCCACAACAATGCACCCAAACTACATCAAACTGCTGTAATAATACACAATGCAGACATGGTGTTTGGCCTAACAAAGCAAAGCCTGGTGCTGAGAGCAGTACTTCCGCTGTTTGTCTGCAAAAAGAGAGCCACTCCCCACTGATACCCCCAAACCAGACAATGTTCCAGGCATCAGTGAGCATCGACCCATTTTTCAGCAACACATGGGAAAACCTGATTCAAGAAAATCCAAGTCCCTGAATGGCCAGTGCCAGGGCAGTTGCTGGGCCTTCACTTTGGTTGTCCTGATGCTGAGGACACAGCAGCCTTGTTTCCTTGGCACCTGTTTGCCTGGAGATGTGGAGTACAGTCATCAAAACACCTTTGAGGGTCCCTGAGCAGGTGTAGGTGGTGGGTGGTCACTGGTGGGATCCAGGAGAAGCGACGGAGAAGGGAAACTGGGGTGAGGAGGGGAAAGGAGGAGGGGGAGATGGGATCCCAGACTGCGGACAGGGCCATGAGACCCTAAGGTGCAGGAGGGGAAGGGACTCGGCTACTTGGGGCCGGAGGGACCCCTGTCGGAGGGTAGGTGCGGGGGGGTCTGCTTGGGGAGGGCCGGTTTGGGGAGCAGAGGGTCTGAGCACACACTCGCCCCTCGCCGGGCCGGCGCGGAGAGCAAAGCGCGGAGCCCGGGCTTTGCGGGCAGGGGGTGTCGCGGCGGTGCGGGGGGTAGCGGTGCCCGCGGCGGGCGGCTGGTGGCGGGGGCGGGCGGAGGCGGGCGCCCGGNTTTCAAGAGCGAAGGGGCGCAGTGCTACAAGGACAAGAAATTCCGGGAGGCCATCGGCAAGTACCACCGCGCCTTGCTGGAGCTGAAGGCGCTGCTGCTGCTGCTGAGCCAGGAGCCGGCCGGGCAGCGCCCTCCCGCCGCCGCCGCCGCCGCCGGGCTCAGCGAGGAGCAGCGGCAGGCGGTGGAGGCCATCGAGGTTGACTGCTACAACAGCCTGGCAGGTCAGCGGGGCCGCGGGGCGCCGGGGTCCGTCCCCACCTTCGCCGCGCACACCTCCCTTCCCCTCCGCAGAACAGCGCTGCCTCGCTGCTCTTGCCCGTGTCATCCCCTTTCCTTCCCTTGTCATCCATTTTTTTACGTGTCTTCCCACGTTTGGCACGGAAGCGCTGCCGGTGCGCGGCTGGGTGCCCGCCCGCCTTGGGGAAGGGGCGCAGGGGCCCGGCCGCTCCTTGCGCTGGGGCTCGGCCGCAGCCCCCGGCCCTTCCCCGGGGCTGCTCCAGCCGCCGCGGGTTAATCCCCGTGTCCTCTTCCCACGGGAGACAGGTGACAAGGCAGCGGTGCCTACGTGGGATGCTCAGACTTAGAGGGATTGTGGCTGGCGAACTGGCCAAGACTGCATGCTGCGTCTTTCCCTCAGCCCGAGGTGTCCTTCAGTCCCTTCCCCACAGCTCCCGTTCTGGTGCCTGTAATTAACAGTATTACAGAGACAAACTCCTTCTACCACATTTGATGGAAGGAAGGAGAAGGGTTTGGGCGCTGCTGCAGTAGCTCCGAATAGTGCTAGATATAAAAAGAATTTTTTGGCCTCTCAGCGAGGGAAATGGAAAGCAAATATAGTACTGTCTTTTCGCTAGCCGCCCGTCACCACTGTGGTCAGACATTTGATCATCACTCCCTTTGCTCCCTGCCATCGGTTTGGAAGTGCTGCAGGAAGATGGAGGGGGGGCTTTAACTACTTTGTAGTCGAATTCTGAAGTCCTTACAGAGACAGAACTCCCATTGACTTCAAGGAGCTTTACCTAAGCGAGAACTGCAGGATCAGAGGTTATTTTTGGTCCCTATTAGGGCATGGATTTTTTCTTCCCAAGCCTAAAAGCATCTCTAAAACAAAAAGTTGTGCCTAGGTACGTACAGGGAAGTGAGCACTCATAACCTGAACAAGGTGCACAAAATGGCAAAATTAATAAAGCACTGGTGTTTTCCAGAAGGATGAGGAGTTACTCATTACCCTTTATATTCCGGGGGGGGGGGGGGGGGGGGGGAATGGTGAAAATCAGGACCTTATTGTGTCAGCTGTCACCATCACTTGGCTTTTGGCTTTCTAGACAGAGTTGGTTAGCTTTGTTTCCTGTTGTCTAGTGCTAAAAGAGATGCAGAATAAAGCAAACGGTTTGAAACACCAAGCCAGAATCTTCTCTCGTCTTAAACCCATGCCAATCTGTTATACTCAATATGCCTTTTGGGACATAATGAGGGGCACAATTTAGCCCCCTTTAATCATGTTTTCAAATACTCTTCCTCCAAAAGCCTGTTGAAATTGCATAGAGGGAGAGGTAGGTTAGATTCCAGAGCGATACCATAATTGCACAGCTGTAATTGTGCCTCTCTCTAAATTTCTGTTCACAGGTTTATTAAAATCCATTGTATTTGGCAAGGATCATTGAGATTGGCAGGGTTATACAAACAGCCCATAATACTCTGAACAGTATAGCTTGGTGAGTTCCTGGGCTTGAAAAAGCACTCACAGGAAATATCTCTGCTAGATACAAATTAGACGTGGTAGGTAGAAGGTAAATGAAGTGGGAGGGAGGGATGGGATTTGCTTCTGTGGTGCTTTCTGCTGACTGCACAAGTTCCACTTGCTAGAAATGTGTCCACTCCTGCTGACGGAGTTGTCCTGCCTAATGGTCATTGTCCAGCTTGTTTATTTACTTTTTGGGGGTTTTGCGAGGAATTTTTTTCACTGTTGGTTGTATTTGATCTTGTCTGCAGTAGCAATCAGTGTGAGAAATGTGCTCCATCTTTAACCTAGATTTGAACAGATTTTTTCCTAAATTTAACCACTGTGAACATAGGAGGAGATGAGTATAATTAACCCTGGAGCTGCCAGCAGTGCTTTTCCTGGGATAACCTCAGAGCAGGTCAATGTGTCATTTTGCACAGCCAGTTGTCACATGTTTTCGGTAGATGGCACGCACAGAGTAGCATTTGTCTTGGAAACGTGTAGCTTCATGTGTCTCTGCTGGTCTGTCTGCAAGCAATTTTAAAGAAATGCCCTGCACGTTGGAGAGGGAAGCGTGCAGTTAAACTGGAATTGCAGTGTTGCTACTCCTAGCCCAGTCCCAGAGCTCCCGTTCCAGCAGGAGGATCTGTGAATTGCTGTCTGAAGGGAAGATGGGGGAGGGACTTTCCCCAGAACTGTCATAATAATTAGTATATCTTTCTAATAGCAACTTCAAGAGGTGTAGCAGTGGGACTTTATTTTCTAAGCGTGGAGCAGCAGAAGCCACCAGTTTCTTTACACAGTGGGCTCTAGCAGACGCACCAGCGCGTGCTTTTAGAGTTGAAGTCAGCGCTACTCGATGTGGGGAGGAGAGGAGATGCAGGGAGTTTTGCTTGTGAGCACTGAATGGGTGCCTAGAGCCATTTTTAAGATAAATAAATCTGCATAGCACAGAAAGCATAACAGCAGTACATCTTAATTTGAGAGAAGGCAGTTTTTCACTTAGCTCTGATGCATACCCGCTAGCATTAGCAGCTGTCATCTGAGTGTCCTTATTATCAAGTTCTTTTAGCACCTCCGCTTACTCTCTAAGCTTAGCATTTAAGAAGCCCACCTTGCTTTTGCACTGTCATTTTTTCATGTGGCCACCACACATCCACCTGTCAGAGATGTTTTGCATCACAAATATAGATGCAGGCACCCACAATTACTTGTTTAGGTGCAGCATACCAGTCAGAGGAGAGCATCAACTGTAGATAAATATGCACTTAGCCAAATAAGCAGGTGAGAAATATACACCCAAAGGGGATTTGGGGCAATCTCATGGTCTCATGGGTGAAAGCTGGGTTTGGTTGGGTTTTTTTTTTTAATCTGACTGATTACATGAGTAAGAACATGTGGGCAAACACTAAACTGTGGTCAGTGCCTATATTGCCTTGGAGAATGTAAATTTAGGCACAAACGTGCACACAGATTCTTGTTTAGCTCCGCTTCTTTTGTAGAGCACCTTCAACGGGCAATTCTTGTACTGCGAGGTGGGGTGGCCAACTCTTGTGTTTGATCAGAGCCTCGCAATATTCGGTCTGTTTTCTCGAGTTCCCTGTTGTGGAGCTGTGTGGCACCCCCACGGCCTAAACCATCTAGCCTGTTTCAAAAGGTCCCAAATCTGCTGTGTTTTAAATTCTTGTGGGGTTTTTTGTGTATTTTAAATCGGCCTAGAATTTTCACCGCTTGCCATTGGCAGTGCTGCTCGCGTTTCTTTCACTAAGCTACTCGCTGGGCTCTGAAAGTTTTGCCTTAAAGGGACTCCCCCTCACATCTGCCAAATCCAGTTCTTACACAGACCTGCCAATACCCGTTCCTTTTACCGCAACCCTTTTTGATAAATGTCACCAGATGCAAGAGCAGCAGCATGGTCAAGGCTCTCAGAATTTGCTAGGGTAGGCAAAGAAAAAGCCTACCAAGACCAGGGAGCCTGGCGGAATGAATGCAGGGCTGTAAGGCAAACAGTCCTTTCTTTATGACTCACTGGCGGTCTCTGACCTTGAGGAAGTCACTTGTCCTCTTTTTGCCTCTCTCAGCCCTATTGAAAAATAAAGAACAGGGACCACAATCTCATCCTGATGATGCATTCAACTGAGTTTCCCCCAAGTCAGTGGTTTGTGTTCTTTTTAAAAAAGATGAACACATGAAGAATGCCTGCGGAAAAGCAAACTGGCCAGATATCCCTCAGGTCTCAGTCTGCTTTCCACTCCTACATCTTTGATCTAGAAGAAGCTTAAATGCTTTATGTACTGCATGCAGGTAGGGACCATTTACCTACTACAAACACAACCATTCCTCTCATTAAATGCAATGAACATTGCATTCCAGCATTACTGCCTAAAAGTTCACAGGATCAAAAGCGCTGTGTCTGCTCTGCAGAGAAACAAGTCCTAGTCATTCCAAAGCAGCAAAATGCTAAGGGTAAGCATAGTTTTAAGCTATTGTGGTGAGGGAGTGTTGCGGTGCGATAAGCAAACCTTTGTTGGTTTTCCTAAGCACGCAGAAATGCTAGAGCTAATCCTGGTAGGAGAGACGGAACCAGACAGAGAACTGGGGACGAGGAGTGGCACTGTGGGACCTGGGTTTCTAGTTCTTGCCCTCTGCGCTAACCAGTTGTATGTTCTTCCCACATCTTTTCATTCTTTGAACCTCAGCTTATCCATCTGCGTTTATGACCTCTTGGGAGTACAGGAAGGCTTTGTTAATTACATGAATGCAAATTAAGTGTAATGCATTTCTATACCTCTTCAAGTATGTTTAGCTTAGTCTAGGAGCCCCGGCAGGAGGACACGCAAACCTGCACAGAGTATTACAAAATATAGCCATCCAAGATACATCTCAGCCGGGATAGTGATGTTTGGCCTCCTACACGGGCAGAAACATGCACTGGTACCGTTCATGACTATGCGAAGGTCACAACGACGGTCCCACAAAACATGGGACTTCCAGCAGTGCAGGAACCTCCTAGGACCTTCAGGCTGCAGACTGGGCTGTGGGTGCTACTCCCAACCATCACCAGTTGCACAGACATCAGTGAGTAGTCCCGCTGAGAAATCCAAGTAAAAATACTTATAATACTTAATCTAAGCAAAAATATAACTAAACATGAGAAAAGCTGGTAAAACTGATCTCCACTGACCACCCACTAGGACTCCTCACAAGGACTCTCTGCTAAAATCCCATCCCAGTATATAGCCGTTAACACGTACAGACTCTACCAGGACACATGGTGCTGTGGGTGTTAAAGCAGTCTTGGATTGTTGCTTGATGCGAAGCTTTTTTTATGTGCTGCATCAACAAAAACCATCCTCTGTAAGGACGCCATGCAGTGGGAAAGAGAGACAGCAGCAAACAGAGCAGGACGCGGTCTGCGCTTCCGCTCACAGAGGTGGGACTTTCCCGACACTCTTGGTTTAGATTTGTGTACCTAGGCAGAGTGCATGGGAGTATCTTGTTTTACA
Source organism: Rynchops niger (assembly GCA_013400035.1). NCBI lineage: Eukaryota > Metazoa > Chordata > Aves > Charadriiformes > Laridae > Rynchops > Rynchops niger. The sequence continues at coordinate 646,625 of VXBH01000721.1, forward strand.
GGTAGGTGCAATTGCAGCAGAGAATAAGCACAGATGGACTATGTGTGGTTTTTTCAGTGATAGACCCAAACCCTGATGTGTATTTAAGAAAGAAGTGGGATTTGAAGCCATTGTCATGAATTACTCTTTAGAAAGACTCTGTGTTTACCTATTCCCTTTTAATTTTGGAGGACAAAATTCTCCCTGTTCAGAGAGGAGCTTCCTGTGCATTGAGAGGATGGGATAGGAAACACATCCAGATGCTGGGGCAGGTGGAAGGGAGGAAGGAAGGGAAAGGTTGGCAAGCTGCCTCCAAACTTGGTTTAAGTGATACCTGTCTGACAGCATCTCTTGCTGAGGCAGGAGATGCATTTTCCTCTATATATGTCACTATTCTTCCCAAGCCTTTTCAAAACTTCAGGCTCTGGAGGGATTTTTTTGCAACGACTTCTACCACATGTTTATTTCCCTTTGTACGAGGAGAAGCCTGTCCAGATGACCTTGTCACCATTTGCCTGAAGGAGAGATTATTAGGAAGGTATAGAGGCCCTTGCCAGACTGCCCTGAGGAGCTGCAGTCTTGCATCTCCTCAGGGCAGTCTTGGAGATCTGTCCAGGTCTAGCTACAGCTCACTATGAGAGATGAAGCAGGAGATGCCAAAAATCAAAAAGCTTCCTTAAGAACAGAGTGGTGGTTAATTTGTTTACCTAAAGAGTACTGGTTGTTCTCCACCTTGAGAATACTGGTATGTTTTCTGAGAGTTCTGTAGTAGCATGTCCTGCCAGCTTTACTCTGTCCTCTTCTGAAATGCTGTCCTGGAGTTTCCTCCAGCAAAAGTCCCGCAATGAGTCACAGCCTCTTACACCTCCACAGGTCTCCATCAGTGCTGTGCTGAAGATGGTTCATCTGGTTCCATAAAACCTAGTGTCAGAATCAAAGCTGGTTCCCAGTCTATTGCTAAATACACCCATGAGCTCCATGGTTACCTCCTTTTCTGGGAGCTGGGCCACCTCTGCATGGTTCAGCAGGTGGAGCATCCTTCTCTTCCTCCTGTTCACTTAGGCTCAGACCCAGAAATTTCTAACCCAACTCCAGACATGTTTCTCCAGCCTTTCTCCTAGAAGTGCTGCAGCACATCCCCAGTTCCTCATTGGTGTCCTCTGAGCAATGCAACTGATGCTTCAAGAATGGAGGGTCATCAGAAGTTTTCACATTAGGATTGTAGGATGAGATCTAATGTACACCTGATAAAGGAGGTTGCCATGAGGAAATGAATAATCAAAGTTAACAGTATAAATAAATGGGAAGGTTTAAATGTTGCCAGGTCCCAGTTTCTTCTTGACATTGTGCCATCTCACAGAAAACATATAAAGGACTATGAAATTGAGGAAACAAAATGAAGAATGGGAGAAAATACGAAAGAAGTTTTGAGAAAATTTACTGGCTATTAATTTTCTGCTTTGTTCTCTCACTTCATGGATGAGAAACTGATCTAGAAGGAAGACAACTGTTTATTAATCTTTTTTTCAGCTTACTCAGGCAACCATACCAGTGACTAATACTGAGGATTAAAAATGCTTTGAAAAAGAGTCAATGTTAACTACCATTAACTAGAAAGTTGTTACTAATGGCTGCTCAGGAATCTTTTTTCATTCCTGCACTGCATCTTCGATGGGAAACAGTAAACCTGGGACATTGATCGATGATTGCAGGTAAAACTTGTGGTGGTGTGGAGCGTTACTATTCTGTTCTCTTTAACAGAGGCTGGAGAGTCAGTGCAGTTTCTGGAAGCTTTGATGGAATTGGGAACTGCCAAAGATAGCTTCTGCTGGGGCAGTCGCACTTGTGTGAGGCTGGGAGGTCGTGGTAGGACACCGTAGGACACTGTAGGCAGGACCCTGTTCTTATACGCTTGCCTAGGCATTGACAGCCATTGAAGGTGGGGCTGGAGTAGACAGTCTGTCTCAGAATAGCTATTCGGAGTTTAGGACACTGCTAGAAACAATACTAAGACAATTCATGGAAATGAGTTAGGCACAGTCATGTTTTCTGTCTGTGATAACCCATGGCAGAAGGGACAGCTGGGAGCAATGATCTTTAGCTGTCATAGCTTGATGTGCCAGAGCTCATCTGTTACTATACATAGGCAAGAGCTAATGTCATGATCTTTACTTCAAAATCTACTCCGTTCTCCCCAGTCTCCAAAATTCTTGACACACCATTCCCCTGAGGCTCATAGGCGGATAGCACCATCTGCTTCTCCTTGGCTTTGTCCTGTGTACCCAGTTCTCCCATCACATTTCTCAGCTCAGGACTCAGGGCTGCTTACACAGTCTGTGCCTTTCCCCCTTCGAATTTCTCTACTCTCACAGTTGCAGTGCAGCCGTGTCAGACTTTTTGACCTCCCAGACAAACAAAGCTTTGTCCTTTTCCAGGCTTCCCCCATCTCTGTTCTGCTGGTGAGGTCCTCTCATCCCCTTTGTTCTCATACTCTGCCCCACAGAACCTTGGTGTGCCTGATTCCTTTGAGCTGATTTTGCCCGCAGTAGATTAATTCAGGCTGAACCTTCTCTCCCTTCCTGGCTCTCCTCAAGGCCCATCTCTGCTGCAACATCTATAGGAAAGCCAGTCGTTTGGCGCTGGTTACCTATTTATGTACAACAAGGCACAGCACCTCTCCACAACAGTGTGTACTATGCAAGCTTGTGACTATATTCCATATCTTCACACCCTTTGTCATTGACCTTTATACATTACCAACTCTTCTGATCGGGATCGTGAATTTTAACACATGCTTGTCCTGTGTGTAGCCATGATCACAACTTTACCTGTCACAGCAGCATGCCCTCATCTTTAAAGCCCCAGGCTATGTAAGTCACCAGCCCAGAATGGTTCTGCAACAGCCTCTCAACAGGAGTCGGAGTAAAAAGCAGTCTCGTGCTGTTTGCAACTCTAGCAGCTGTGGATCTGTTTGCCAAAGAACCCAGAATTGCCTGACAAGTCCTGTGTCCCAAGCTCCTGACATTCTCATGCCATCTCAGTCCTATTCAACTTCATAGGTACCATCAACAAGACAGGAACTGCAACTCTGCACATGTCCCTGGGTGGAGAGAGCAACCATCCTTAGGTTGCTGCATAAGCCTTGCAGGGTGCAGGACGCTGATCATTGGTTGCAAGGCTACAGCATTTTTCCTTCAGGCCCACTAAAGCAAATACTTTTCCAGCCACTGCTCAGTGTTCCCGTCTTTCTTTAGTAGGAGCACTGCCCATTGCATTTACTTGGTTCCAGTTTAGGGGGCTGTCATGTAGGTTGTTCTGCATTGGTGGCAGCAGCAGCTCCTTTCATATCAGAGTGGCAGGCCAGCAAAACTCTGCTAATCTAGCCATCGATCTAGTTGCCTGGGAGCATCTGGGTCAGCCAGCAAAGAGTCACCAAACTAGTGTTCCTCAGATTTTGATTCCAAAGCCCCTGTGATGCTCTGATTACAACTGTCAGTTTTCATGCCTCTGGTGTTACTCTGCTCTGGACACATCAGGGAGATCTAAACAGCTCATTTCCTACCTGAGGAAACTCAAGTGAGGTATCTACCTTTCTATAAGTCACCTTATTCTGTAAAGCAAAAGGTTTGAGGGCCCTCTTGGTAGAACCTAATCAGACAGTGGTGGAAATTTGCTACCTGTCTGATGTGTGTCTGTAAGGCTTAGCCTAACATGCAAAGATTGATTTCAGATCAGCCAAGTTGGATGCTGCTTATCTTAGGTCTTTTCTAGCTTGAAAGACTTAGCTCTTGACTCCAGGCAGCAGAGCTGTTTACTGCTATCTGAAGCAGATGGAGGGGAGAATACAAAACAAGCAGTGGGGTATCTTTGTCCTGCACATTCCCCAGTGCAGTGTGTGGGAAAGGAAATTTACTCCTGGAAGCAAATTAAAAGCAGAGGAAGTGTCTGGGACTTGAAAATTTATGTCAGACCTTTAGTGCTTCCTTTGGGTATTCCTGGGCTGATGTGACTAATAAACATCTACCTCTGGTGTGCTGTGCTGTGCTGTCCCTACAGTCACCATCTAATCCATAAATTCACCCTGATATGAAAAGCATCTTTATGATATAAAGAATGATCTTTCAATTAACTGCAGGGAAGAAGCTGTGAGAATTCACATTCCTCTGCTCCATGCCTGCTCCCAGAGAGGAAGAGGGCAGAAAGATTTATGTTTCGTCCACTCTTCCAGAGAATAAACAGGCTCCATGGAATGGCTGTAGCCTCTCCCAAACAGGAGCTGCCCAGGGAGGTCATCACCCCAACCAGTTGATCTTGCAGAAGCAGAATGATGAGGGAAAGAGTCTGTTATGATGCTCTGGAAAACCATCATAAGCAGCCCTAGCCATTGCTCTGCAAAGGCACCTTTTTTCTTGCCTAGTGTTTCGAAAAGAACCAAATCAGAATCTCTGCCCCATGTCTGTATCAGTGATTCTCTCATCAGTGTGGTGCAAAGTTAAGCCTCAACTCCTTCAGTCACCGTATTTTTTTAATACTAGCATAATTCAAATCCTAAATCACTATCCTCTTAAATGCTTTGCAGTGATTAATTGTTTAAAACACAGTAGTGCATTCGAGTTGCAAGGAAACCAGGGCAGCGTAAGATCCTCACCTATATGGAACTGCAAAGCAAATGTATTCATTTTCCTTTATACGTTCTCTAAGTACTGTGGTGGAGCTCAAACTGAGGCAGCTCAGGAGCTTTACTCATGGGGTGGGGGGTAAATTAAATTAATAGATTAATACAAAATAATTTCTAAAACCCAGGGCTGATTAGCTTGCAGTACAGTGCCAGAAGGTATCATGGAGTTAAAGAACCTAATAAGGTTGGAAAAGAAGGCTTAGACACATAACTAATCAGAACATTCAGTGCTGTATTAGATAGGATAAAAACTCTAAAGCAAATATTACATTTTCATGCTTGAGAACCACTGCTAACTGGTTTAGATTTATGAATAAACTTCACTGAGATTTTCATTTCCCTGTCCGCAGCCATGTCACATAAATGACTCAGTCATGCTGTGATCAGCTAGCATATTCACATCCTTTTCCTCTTTGGCTGTTTCCAGCTCATGAGCTCACAAATTCTACCAGAAATTCCTATTAGTCCCAAAGAGCATGACCTTAAATTTTGTATTATCAACTTCCACCCCAAACACATTTAGTGCTGTCCACCAGGTCATTGTGTGACATTGTTATCCTCATCCCTTTTAACGGTACCTTCCAACTTCACACCGTCAGTACGGCACTTTTACATCGGGGCATTAACAAAAACACTAAACGAGCTCAATTTTGAAATTAACTCCTGATGTATTCTACTAGTCATCTCCATTTACAGACCAATAGGCTCGTCAGCAGAACCCATTTCAGCTTCTTTAGCCACCACTTAATTCTTATACTGTGTCTTCATCTTCCCTAGCTTAACCGAAAAGGCACAGTCAAGACAGAGAATTGTATTACTGGCCTGATCCAGTACAATGATTTGGGTGTTCCTGGTGCCTGAAAACAAGCTCCCTGCTTGGGGTGGAAGTTACCTTCCTCGTGCTCCAAATCAGACACACACTCCTGCCTCGTTCCTCCACTGCCAGCAATGCATTGCACAGAGGCAGTCTATGAAGGGTTTGGGAATGATCTGAGGTCTTCACCTGAAGCGCTTTGCCACAGTTTATATTAAAGAGAAGACATCTTATTAGAGGGCTGTTTTATATCTCCTGCATAGTTCAAACCCTGACTTTCTGAAGCAAATAATATCCTCTGGTCTTTAGTTCATTCATTTTCGGCCCGATTTCCAAAGGAAATGAGTCATAATCAGGTATGTGTTCTGTGGTCTGCCTGCCAGTCCTCTCTTCATAACTTTCAAACCTGTTGCCCAGCGAGATTTGATGGATGGACAGATGTCTCAATGGTACTAAGTTTACATGGTATAAATGGAGAGCAGGGAAGAGGCAAGGACACTAGGGGCCAAACTACATGAAAGGGTAACACATCAGCTTACTTTACATCAAAGCTATCAAAGCACAGCCAGGTGACACAGCCTAACACAGCCAGGGTTAGTTGGCTCTGTTGCTGAGAAACCAATCCTCCTTGTAAGTTTTAGTGCATATTAAGGAAAATAAGGTTTCAAGAGCTTTGTTTTATACCTGCCTCTCTGCAATTAGTTAGAAAACAGTTGACTCAGGCACCCTCTGCCTCTTTGATTCTGTCAGTTGTTCCCCTCTCCATCCCTCCCACAGAGGCCATAAAGGTTTTTCTCTGTTTCAAAACATCATTAAAATGGAAAGGCTTTGGGCTACACTGGACCTGGATAAAACATGTGCATGGGTTGTTATTTTAATGAAGGAAATGTTCCTCCCCATTTGACCTCTCCATCTTGCCAGATGAGTCTTTTCAGCTAGAAAGAGTTCAAGGAAAAAACAAAAGCATTTCAGTCCCTATCAATTATACATGGCATGAATACACAAGGAGGTGGCCCCAGAGCCAGCCTGCTCTCCACCCCTTAGCGGACTCTGCAATTGTCAGCTCTTCCACGTGTCCTGGGAGGTGAACTGTGAGCCACCACAGGGCACAGCACACAGATGTTACACAGCCATGTCATCCTGCCCTGTTTGTGGTACAGAATAAAGCACTAGCTTTCACCCCAAATAGAACATGCTGCAGTAAGCCAGGCCTGAGGCAATTGTGGTACGCACCACTGTCAGTGACTTCATTTGAGAGCCTTCACGCTGTTCCAGCTGCGTTTCACAGTATTGCTGTCAGTTGTTTGAACCACTATGAACGAAGGATGCTTTACCCTTCAGTAGAGAAGGCAGCTTGAAATCCATCACTGCCTCCAAAGCGTCTCCCTGCTTACAGGAATCCCCTCCTTGTCTCAGATGGGTTTAAAAAACACACCATCATTCCATCAAGACCTTATTTCCACAGTGTAGAATTACCAGCATACTCTGGTAAGAATCATAAAATATTTGATAGCACTTGTTAGAGCTGGGCTGCTGTTGAACTCCAGGCACTTACCAGATGGTTGTCACCATCTGATGTTGCTGATCTCTGATAAAATTCTACATACTTTTCCCTTGTGAAAACAACTCAAGAGACCAGATTCCTCCAGTGGGTGTCAATAGCAACAGGAGGACAGAGGAGGAAAGCGTACAATGTAGAGAAGGTGCCACAGTGAGAGAGTAAAGCAACACAAGGTGAACAAAAGCAAACAGCAAGGAAGGGGCAGTGGAATAAATAGCAATTGGAACGGTAGATCATGAAGGCTAAAGTCATATTGACTGGACTAGATGAATACTGATTTTAAAAGATAAAGACAGGTCAAAGATTAGTAGATAAATATAAATATTACTAGGTAAATATAAAATCAGAGAGGAGAAAACCTCACGGGAATTTAACCTGGCAGATCAACAATAACAGCCTTGGCAAGAACAAACAGGAGGGACTTCCAGCTCCTCTAACGTGGCTGCAGGAAGAGCTAGTATTTATGGATATTATAGAATCAAAAATGTTCTAGCAGTTAAAAGCTGAGTGAAGCCCTTGCTCTACTGGTGCTTTGCTAGGATTTTGCTCCTACCTCTTCTGGCTGGGAAAATCAAAGGCACAGAGATTAGAAGATGCAGTATAAAGATCATCTCCACCTTAAGCTCTTTATTTTAGTAGAATAAAGACTTACTGGTACACAGCTGAGGGCAGATTTTGGCTTCAGAAAACAATTCTTGTTTGCTTGACATCTAGGTTTTAATTACTCCCTTAATATTACCAAAGCTAAAAATTTTCAGTAAGCCTCTGGTTTTGATTTGAAGGACCAGTTACTACAGGAACCAGTAGGTCAAAATACTCTTTCAAAACAGAAGCTATGAGGATCAGATGAAAAGTTTGCTGAAATTCCTTGCTTTTCAAAGCTTTGGCCCTTTGAAGGAAGACTGCAGTATTATTTCACTGGATTTGTGACAAAAAAGAAACATAAACCACCACAAACTTGCCTTAAAGTAGCTTAAGAATCATTTAGAAATAACGAACACTTCTGAAGAACTACGCTTTTGAGAATCAGAAAAGTCTGAAATACGGGAAGAAAAACACACAGGAAAGGCTGAAATCATTTATGCCTGCTCTTACTTAAGTGCTTACATACTCACATATCTGGCTAGGATGTTGCTCTGACATCCTCCAACAGGACCTTCTGGTAGGAATTAGCACTAAATGGCCGCCGTCAAGGACCGTTCGTGCTCTGTTAACAGGACGATCAGCAATGGGACTGCAGAGCTGAACAACGATTCAAGAGTCTTCTGTCCATGCCCATGCATGGTACAAGGACAGAGATAAGACATATCCCAGGTAACGTTTGCTTAAGCAGTTCTGAAACTCTTACAAAGCTAGGATCCTTCACAACTTTCCCAAGCATTCTCTTTCAACGCTTCACTCTCCACTGATAGAAAGTTCTTCCTAGCTGAAATGTAAGCCCTCTGCTTACTTCCCAAGTACAAGAAGAACAGATTGTATCCTGGTTATACCCTTCTTTGCATTACAGGTGGTTTGTGGTTTTTTTTTCATTGTACATATATGAACACTGTTAGCCTATCTTCCATCACGGTCTTCTTGAAGGCTTATATTCTGTCTTCTCTGGACCACTTGTCATTGTCAGGGTCCTCCTGTGGATTACATCCACGTTTTCTTTCAAGATTGGCATCCAAAATGAGACACAGTACTTTCACGTCTTGCAAACTGCTGCTTTTCATACATGCTGTTGTGCATTTTTCTTCATGAACAGTATAACCTTGTTGACTTTACCTGGTCACTTCCCTCCCCAGACCTTATTCAGCAGAACTGCTCTCCAACCAACTGTTCCCCTGCTGTACTTACACAGTGGGTTTTTTTTCCTGCCTAACTGTAGGACCTTTCACTTGCCCCTGTCAAATTGCATCCTGTTTTTATCAGGACACCACCAGTTTGTGGTGATCCTTTGGTATTCTACCCCCGTCTTCCAACATACACCACCTCCTCACATCTTGGTGTTATCTGCAAGTTGATGAGGCAGTCTGTCATTCAGGTCTTTATTGACAATACCAAATACCATGGGGCCTAGGACAGATCAGCGCAGAACCCTACTTAGTATTGTCTTTCCCTTTGTTAACAGACTTAAGTCTATTCATTTAGACTGTTCTTCAATTTGCTTAAGAAAATGTCACTAGAATTTGTCGTTTGACTGGTGTAAAAGCCAAGATATGTAACATCTACCGTTTCTTCTTTATCTTCAAGATTGATCACTCTATCACAGACTGAAGTTAAACTGATTTGTTCTGACAGCTCACATTAGCCATTACTTATCTCCTTGTTATCAGCCCTGAGCACTCCAAGGGATGGCAACAGGCAGAGTCCTAGGGTGGGCTGCCAGCCGCGCAAAGCCTGACACACAGGCTCAGCAGCTCCTTTGAGAACAGCTAGATGCCTCTTAACATGCATGATGGTGGAAGCATCAGCATACTTCAGTCATTACTACTGTCTCTCTCTCCTGGGCAAGCTAATTGTAACGGTGAAGTCAGGGTCTTTCTTCTGGAAGAAGTATGAAGGATGCAAGAGCAGCAGAGAACTGAAGGAGACCATGCTGTATATACTGGGGAGGAAGGCATGGCCAAGAAGGCAGGGTGGGAAGAAGGGGAAGGCAGCTTGGAAGAGGTGGATGTCTCTGTGCTCTCCAAACATTTGTGGATCCACACCTCATTTAGCATTAATCCCTCCCTACAGAGAGAGACAACCTGTCATGTAGTTTGGATTGTAATTTTCCACACGTTTCCCTGCAAGCAGAAACATACGGGCATATTTAGGCCTTTTTGGTACCTGGAGGGGAATAAATGAGAGCCACTGGCTGGAAAGTTATACTGTCATTCTGATATTCCCTTTTCATCCCATGAAGGTTGTCCAGGAACTAGGAGTCAGCTGATCAGATTATTGCCAGACATTATCAAGCTGCCTATAATTAGCTTTTTATTGGTGAGAAGCCAGAAAATCCTCTTTGTTTGCAAGCTTGGACTATAGAAAAAGAAGAGAAATATTTCTTGGAAGAGATTGTTTGGAAACTGCAGATCCTAATTAGTGTCTCAGCCTTGTAGTGAAACTGCATGCAGCATTTCTCTGAAAAAAAGATGCTTTAAACATCTTCTTTTGAGGAATGCACAGCACACATGGAGCTCAGTGGATGCTCTACAGATGCTTTACCACGTCTGCTCTCTTCCCTTGCTGTAGGCTTCTTACATTCCCGCATGTTATATGGCTCCTTTTAGTATCAATCCAGATTGAAAATTTAACACAGGTTTAACATAGGTCAAAAATTGGGCTGTGCCATCCACATGTAACCTGTGCAGTCTACACACTCAGGATCAATAACTTCAGCTTCAGAGAAATTTGGATAAAAGCATTCCAGTAGTCCAGAGCTTTTTATGCTGTATGTTAAAATTGCAGTAGTTCAAATCCAAGGTGATTTTTATGCTAAGACGACCCTTTGCATTTTCGTCATCACCTTATGAAACATTTTACCTGATTCATTTTCGATGTTAATTATGATTTAAATTACTAACACAAGGCCGAAATTTTCAGTTTCATGTAGTAACGGTATTCCCTTTAGTTCCTCCAGTGCTCCATGTGCTTGCTGTAAACACCATTTACGCAGATTGCAGCATGCAGAGATTAGCAATACATCCATTAGTGGCGTGGTTAGAAGATCACTGTCTATTCCAAGGAAAACATTTTTCCTTTTTTTTTTTTTTCACCCTTTTTTTTGTTATATCCCAATATTTTTTCTTCCCAAACACTTAAATCAAACCAGAACTTATCATTATCGTGTTTTCTCTTGTTTGAGAACAAGCATCACCATGAAGGCTGCCAAGCCTCTGAAGTAACAGAAGTATGAGACTCTCCTAGTCTGTCCTATTATTTCAAGTCTTAAAGAGATATGAGAATAAAGCCTGTTCAATGATATATAAAGGTCTTAACCAAATGTCTGAACAAAACCCTGAAGCAGTTATATCAAAGCATCAATGTTGTGTTTTCCAAAATAGAACCAGAGCAAGAACATGCACCATCTTCCTGCGATTTAAATGGATTTAAAGTGAGCTGCTGGCTGCAATCGCAGAATCACAGAATGGTAGGGGTTGGAAGGGACTCTAGAGAACATCTAGTCCAACCCCTCTGCCAAAGCAGGTTCACCTAGAGCAGGTTGCACAGGATCGTGTCCAGGCAGGTTTTGAATGTCTCCAGAGAAGGAGACTTCACCACCTCTCTGGGCAGCCTGTTCCAGTGCTCTGCCACCCTGTAAAGAAGTTTTTCCTCCTGTTCAGATATAACTTCCTGTGTCCAGTTCATGCCCATTGCCCCGTCGCTGGGCACCACTGAAAAGAGTCTGGCCCCATCCGCTTGCCACCCGCCCTTTAGAAATGTATAAGCATTGATGAGATCCCCTCTCAGCCTTCTCCAGGCTAAACAGACCCAGGCCTTTCTTCATAAGAGAGGTGCTCCAGTGCCTTGATCATCTTTGTAGCCCTCCGCTGGACTGTTTCCACTAGTTCCCTGTCTTTCTTGAACTGAGGAGCCCAGAACTGGACACAGTACTCCAGATGTGGCCTCACCAGGGCAGAGTAGAGGGGGAGGATGATCTCCCTGAACCTGCTGGCCACCCTCTTTTCAATGCACCCCAGTGTACTTAAGGTGAGATCATATCAGAAAGCAAAGTACTTTGCAGAGTTTAATTGTGTTGCAGAGTTTATTTCTGGGAATTACACTGTCAGCTTGTGAAATAAACATTGAGTTTGTAGTGGTTGGAGTACCTAGCAGTTACTAAGGAGTAATAATCTGTGTAGGCTGTTAAACTGCAATGGTAGAGTCAAGAATAAGTACAGTGAAGAGGGAATATCCACTTCAGGTTTAAGCAGTAATGGGTTTAGTTACTTCTCTCTGCTTTGCAACCAAACAAATCAATACAGGCTGGTTCGGGTTGTTTTTTTTTTTTTTAACCCTCTGGTTGTCTGGAACAGTCTCGTTAGCCTTGCCCACCTCGCAGTAAACTCCTCAGTGAAAGCAGGCCAAATGCACTAATACATTTTTGGAATGCAAATCTAATATCCCCTAGATTTTCAGTCTAAGGGGTGGAAAGCAAAGGTCATTTGGATTCAGACCCTTTTCCACAGGTATACGAGAGTGGTTCAACCACATGACTTACTATTAGCTCTTGCAGAGGACGCCTGCTCCAGTCTCCAGGGAATATTTGCAAGGGCTAGCTTTAAGCATTGCAGGTTAGTATCCCTTGGTGATTATACTCAGCAGAGAAAAAGATGATTCAGAGCAGGAATATGGTTGTGGTTAAGTCATCTGCTCGAGGAGCTGCTCTCATACACGCCAAGGTAGACGAGTTTCCTCTGCTTGGATTTCACTGCTCTAAGTGCTCCTCTTGGTTCTCAGGCTAGCTGCACTCTGTCTCTATGCCTTTAGCACTTTGTCCCAAACTCTTAACTCCACTTCTCCCCCCAGACTTTGCCTCCTCCATAGACCTCAATTCCCTACTCATACACCCTTTTCACCACCCCAACAGTTCTGTGCCTCTGTCCCCATCTGCGTTTCAGACGCAGTCTCCTCCCCTTGCAGACACCTGTCTCCCCATCTTTCTGTCATAACTAAGACAACTGGGTTTTCACTTTCTGCTCTTCTTTCTTCCTGTGACCAGTGAGCCAGTAAGAGAATTTTCTTCTCTCTAAATTTGCAAATCCCTGCTTTTTCCTAGATCGGATTGTGCCCAGGGTGGACCAAATATTCAATGGATTTGGCTACCAAATTCTAAGGCTTCTCTACTGATTCCTATATGCATTACTATAGTGGTTTTATTTTCAGAAGGTTATCAGTTGGCCAGCTATAGATTACCCCAGGAATAACAGAAGGCACCTGCTTGACACAAACAATATGTGCCAGATTTCAGTTTGCAAAGCCAAACGATGAGAGGGCATGAGATAAATCCAAAGAGACAGTCACCAGGGATCTTTAACAAGGGAAAAATAAGATATGTTTCCCTAGCCTGTTTTTCAAAAATACCTGAACAGTCTTGGCTGACATTTTCCAAAAGTATACATCAAAGGCAGACATTGCACATGGAATATTTTAGTCCAAAAACTTAAAAGACTCAACTCAAAGTTACAAGCAGATGACTCTCTCCTACAGTGGAAGGCACAAGGCAACCTTAAAAATAGGCAGTGCTACCAGGTTACCTGCGTGACAGCAAACTGCAAACAAGACAGGAGTTTGTGAAATACGAACTTGCAACCTACGGTATTCCTACAGGGCAAGGGCATTTTTGTCTCCCAGAACAACAGCAAATGGAATTCCTGTTACAACTAACACAACGGGACGAGCCCAAGGAACATGCCACAGGGTAGGGTTATGCTAACATTGTTTGCGCAGTAATTTGGCTCACCCTTTTAAGTGTTCTGTAACACGGATAGGTCTTGAGACTTGCCTACAGTGGGAATTTAGCTACTGGTATAAACTGTGTCTGGAGGATTGTTCTGGCATGCAAATTTACCCTTTGGTGAAAATTGCCAGGTAGGCAAGGCTCTTGGTATTGTTGTTCAAATTCTCTGTGTTAAAACCCATACACCCAACTTCTGGACTTAGTTCTTATGTCAGACAAAATCAGAAGCCAAAAGATCGGGACAAACTGAGCTACTTGCATAACCTGCAGAGTTATGCACATAGAAAGGTTTCTCTGGTAAGATGCTAATTGACGGCACTTCCAGCTGAACTGCATTTTGAGAGTTCAGAGAACAGTTATACAAGTGAGGAAAGCTGGAAAATAAGGGGTTTCTTAGTAAGAGACTCCAGGCACTTCTTTACGCAGAAGAGATGAAGGAGTGACTTGATCAGAGTCTCAGACTAACAATGCAATAAGCAAACACAAGCTTTTTAGGGTAGAAAAGGCGTGGCTAGTAATTGCACCAGTGGCTAGTAATTGCAGCTAAACAAAATATAGTATAGAAACATAGTGACGTTTCTTAAACAATGCAAGTAATTAACCTTTGGGAGAAAAGGGATGTCATGGATCCTTTCTCACTGTCACCTGTCAAGCCTAGATATCTTCCTGAAAGATGCTCCGGAATTCAAAATTAATTCAGGGTGCAATAAAGTAGAATCCAAACCCCTCAACTGCCAGGATTTTAGTTACAACTTCCCACCATTGCTAACCACAGCTACTGGTAAAGGTCAAAGTTGTAGATGTATTTTGGCTCTACAGGTGCTTTAATCTCCTTTTTTTTTTTTGCCTAACCTCGTGCTGAGCAGGGCCACACAAATTAGCTCTAACAGTACAGTTATCTACTGGTACCAGATCTGTACTGCACCTCTCAAATTGTTGCAACTCATGGAACTGGCTGGCATAGATTGAGTGCAAAAATTAAAACTTAGAAATATAGGCTTAACGCTCCTCTTCTAAGGCAAAACAGCCAAACTTCTTATTCCCTTGTTTAAACGTCAACAGTCAGTTGGGAAGCGTGATGGGAAGGGCCCCTCCATTGGAGCTAATAGCATTAAGCTTTTCCCCATGGCACGTTTCACTCAGTAGTTTCATCCAGGCTTATTTTATAGCATATGGGGACTCTTCATCACGATGTGACATACTAGCTTTTAAAAATTAGGAGTTACTTATTGCTTAGGCTGACACAATAAATCAGCTGCCAAATTGAGAATGATAAGCAAGTCTGATGGATCACCGTCGCATGCTGCGGGGAAGCGGGGCTCCCTACATTCTGAGCTGGAGAGATGTAGCCACTGGATGCTGTATTACAATGACAGGGAGACCTGCAGGGAACGAGTGACTATAGGCTTGCATCTGCAAGTAAAGGGCTTCTCATCACCAAAGAGCTACTAGAGATGGTGCTGTGCAGGACGAAGCCCATTCAGTTTCAAGAAAGCAGGAGGAGGAGCTGATTTGGTCCGCTTGATTCTGTCTCTTTGACTGAGCTCTGTTCCTCAGAAGGATTCACTGGGGGCCTATTATGAACTGAGAAGGAGGGTGATGAGGTGTTTGATGTGGTAAACAAACAGTCCCAGCCAGAGATGCACATGCCTATTTAGGAAAGCAACAAGTTTTCGAAACAATTCTCCCCTGACTGAATTAGGTAGGAAGTACGAGGATTCCATGTCTATTCCATTTCTGAAAGCTGAATTACTAACAGACTCATATTTGCATTGACTCACAGTCCATTAAGATCACTTCAGTCCACCAAGAATAGAAAGCACGCACCTCCAAATATTTATAAGGGAGATACTCCCTCCAGGTTCATTTCCATCGGCTGCTTCCAACGCTGGCTCTCCAAAAGGCCAACTCTTCCAGCAGAACTGTTTCCTGCACATCCATCTGCTCGCTTTGTTCAGATAAACACGCGTCTCTCCTGCGAGCCATGTGGTACTGACTTCCCTCTGCTGTGTGCATGGCTAGTGGGGATGCCCTGCAGAAGCTCTACCGGGGGTGTGAGTCACAGAAAAAACCCAGCTGGATATCGGGAAGCCCATTTGGGTTTATGAATTAAGCAGGATGCGGGAGACTTTTTCTTTTCTTTTAAACCAACCCACAAAGCACGTCCAATATGGAATTACTGGGTTAATATCCATGAATAGACTGCCTGTCATTTTTCACAGAGTCCTTTCTATGGCTCTAACTGGAAATACTGAGTAGTAAATGAACAGAGAGACCGAAACACACACACCCCCGGCTAGTGCCTCTGAGAGGCAGTTTCACAGAACGTGAAAGGCTGGATCAGATTGGCAGCGTGCAGAAAGCTACTGCCACTGATGTGCACGCTACTGGTCAGCAGATAAACAAAGCAATCCTGTTTCCAGGGCTGTGAAGCCAACAGTAAATTTACACGGCCATCTTTTTAATAGCTTTGAAAAATAAAGGAAAACAAGGCACAGTCATTTCAAGCTCCATTTGAAACACAGTGAGAAAAATCAATGTTTGACAAATAGGAAGGGACAAATTCTAGATAAGGAAATACTGCTAAGCTTTTAGAAACATACCTGCTTTTTAACTGGCAATCAAACAGCGAGTGACCCGATGCCTTTGAAATACCTGTGGACTTTAATGGTAGGAGCTGTTAAAATATCTGTTGTGAGTCCACCACTAAAGCAAATGGGACAAGGCTCTCGTTAGTAATTTCTGTGTCACTCCAACGAACACACCAGCAGTGGGGCTAGTTCTGCAGTCCTTGCTCAACACATCTGTAGCATTAATGGTCTACTAGTAAAAGCCTGTTTACAATTGTTTCCAGTTAGCTATTTAAGCTTGAAACACGTGCTTGGGTTAGGAATGTATTCTGTCCATGTTAAGCGATTGTAGGCTCAGACTAATTCAATTTAGGTTGGAAGGAATCTCTGGTGGTCATCTAGCCAACCTCCTGTTCACGAAATGTGAGGTGAGCTCCAGAGAGGGCGCAGGGCTTACTTTAGGGGTGCAGGGGAAGGGGATCAAGAACTGTATCATATTCCTCACCCAGCATCGTATTCTCTCAGCTGCAGGCTGCAATTACCATGCAAAAATGAAGCCTGGCTCCTCATTGGTGACACCTGAACTGTGACAACTTGGATTTCCAGGAGCAGTGAGTCTCCTCCTTGCCAGAGACACACTGAGTAACACCACCTGCCATGGGAAATTTCTCTCCATGCCCTGGCACTTGACATTGCCAGCCTCTGAACCGATCCTTGCTGCGGCATCCTGCCCTCCTTCCCCCTCCCACAAATCTGTCATTTCCAGAGTTGCCATGGGTTGCAGCACCAGGTGACAGCACAACTTTCTTTATTTCCCCAAAGACTGTGACTGCACCATGTCCTATTCTTGCCAGCATTCCTCAAACCTTTCTTACTGCCCAGTACACCTAATGAAGTTTAGCCCACCAGAGTAAGCACTACAGTGAGCCACAAACAGGCCTGTAAAGTATGTCTCAAGGATCCACCACTTTCCCCTTTATTTCACTCCTAGTTGTGGGAAAAATCACAATGGGGATTTTCCTTCAGCTCCTTGACATTTGTGCAACAATTGTACTTCAGCATGCTGTTTCTTCACCGTATTTACCTTTTCCTTTAGGAAGGCAGCAGAACTGACCTCTTGGGATGAACTTGTGTTGCAACACTTTGCAGAAAGCACACAGCCTAGCACATTTGTTCCCCGTGCCGCAGCTCCAGGTGTCTCTGGTTTGCTCGCAGCACATTCCCTGGTTGCCTCCTATAGCAAAGCTACATACAGGACCTCATGGATAAAAGGCGATTACATATTATGTGTAAATCTAACAGCCTTGGATTAAGCCAAATACAAAATTTGATCCAATGTAGTCCTTTTTTTCCTTGTCAGATGACTGTTTGACTGCCTTTTTTTACTTGCCTGAGCTCCAGCTCTCAGTCTGAGCAGTTTTTTGTATTTTACTACGAATGAAGCCAGTCGCTGCCACAAGACCGTACGGCGTTCCCGCTCTGCGGAGGGATGTTTACATTCTCACTCTCTCCCCCCAGCCCCCCGGAGCAAATACAATCCCTTCACTTTGCAATGCCAAAAATAGTAGCGCTGGTATGTAAAATGTGAACAATCAGGGTTGGCAAACTATCCGTATGACTGCACCCTCTCTGAATCATGGGTCTGAGTCATTTCCCTCACCTAAGCTGCTCTCTTCCCCCATGCAGATTGCAGGAGCGGGGAGAAATACGACACTAATGTTCTCCTGTCTGT
Source organism: Rynchops niger (assembly GCA_013400035.1). NCBI lineage: Eukaryota > Metazoa > Chordata > Aves > Charadriiformes > Laridae > Rynchops > Rynchops niger. Next base: position 664,386 of record VXBH01000721.1, read on the forward strand.
CTGTCTGTCGTTCTTCCCCCCCATGCCCTGCAGCCTGCCTGCTCCAGGCTGAGCTGGTGAATTATGAGCGAGTCAAGGAGTACTGCCTCAAAGTGCTTCAGAAAGAAGGCGAGAACTTCAAGGCACTCTATCGCTCGGGAGTGGCATTTTATCACCTGGGTGACTTCAACAAGGCCCTCTACTACCTGAAAGAGGCAAGATCCCGCCAGCCGACAGGTATGGGGGGGAGTGGGGACGTGGCTTTGCACTGAGCACTTATGCATTTCTTTTCAGGAGACAGTCTGTCCCTGACTTGATTGCCTTGATTTCCACAGGGATGAGCATGACTCACTGTATCCTTAGCTGTACTCCCCTTCAAGCACTCTCTCCTAGTGCAGCAAGGTTGCAGTGGCCAAAGATTAACCACTGCTGAGGCTGCAGCACAACCTGGAAGGTGACAGTATTGCTGGAATGCCGTCTGTGTGGATCCTGCCTCTCTTTCCCTTCTCAGTTTATTTTTGAAGAAGAAAGCAGGAATGGGAAGAGTGTATCCCAACCATTACATTTACTGACTCTGAGAAAAGGCTTTTTCCCCTTAGCAAAGTCAGGACACTATTTGTGATCCACAATAGCCGTGCCTTCCACTATCACAGTAAAGGGTTAATATTTAAGTTTGGCCAAAGAGACAGACTCACAAAACATTCATCAAAGATGCTTCAACTTTTGCCATGAAATCGGCCAAGTATGTGCCACGCACGTGTCAAAAACACAACAATTCATTTTGGGACGGCAAAGAAGTTCTATATTCAAACAACTCAGCCTTGCCAGAGGAACAACCTTTATGCTGACCCACCCACCCACAGAAGACAGGTAGAAGGCCACGATGCAGAGATAGTGCTTTTATTTTCCAAAGAACCGCCTAATAGAGAGATAAAACCACACTACAGTTTAAACCATTTCTGTTAAAAGAAAGGAATTTTGTAATACTCAAAGAAAAACTGAAGGATGACGAGAAAGCAGAATGGAAGCCACGTGCAAAGAAAACCGCGCAGAGCAGCTCTTCCACCTGAACCTGAGAGGGAAGAGAGAGAACTGGGCATGAAAGAGGAGTGAGCCTGGGCCCTGGCAGAGCACGGTGGAGCTGATGTTTGTGGAACTAGAGGAGGCAGGGGAGGCTGAGCTGGCCATGCTTGGTGTCCTACCAGCACTGGGCCTGCAGGGCTCCTGTGGTGGCTGTGCCCCGGAGGAACACCAGGGAGGGTGCTCTTAGGAGCGTGCTGGCTTCTCCTTCCTCTTCCCCCTCCCATAAGGGTGCCTGGTCCCATCTGCCGCGCTTGGCCATGGGCTCCGGGCAGTCTGACAGCACAGCTGTGCACCCCACACTCCCCAAGCAAACGTGCTTAAAAGCTCAGTTTAGCCTATTTTAGTTTGCAGTGTGCCCTCATGCTTTCAGCCCTTGCCAGAACCAGGAAATGGAGAAGCCTGTGCAAGAACAAAAATAGTCAGTGGAAAATAAGAAGTTATCCTAACCTTGAGATTCTGACTAGGCCCAAATGTGAAAAAGTCCTTTTAGGTGAACCACTTTGCTTCCATTTTCTAAATATGTATTTCTGTGCCCCCTCTCCCCCCGCCCCCTCCATGCTACTATTTGGTATCCTTCATTGCTTCTTGAAATAAATAATAATTTATTCAAGAGCAACAGCTTAAAAAACCACAGCCTGCTACAAAAGCATACCAGAAAGTGTCCCCAAAGGCCCTTAATGTATACAAAACCCAGTTCTGGCCTTCAGCTCTGCATCAGAGACTCTTCCCTGTTATTGTTAGGCCATTCAAGGCCATTGTTCCACTGTTTTATTTATGATTATGGAAAACTTGAAGGGTATTCAGAGGGGAAGAAGTGAATACGTACAGTAAGAAAGGATGTAGCTGTTAAAACACAGCAGTAGGCATCAGGTAACACTATCACGAATTATTATGTGACCTGGAATAAGTCAGTGTCTCCACTTTCAGTGTCTGCATCTACAAAATGTGATTGTTTTCCTTTATCTGAGGTTTCACCAGGCTCACTGGTAAAAGAACTTGGTTATTATTACAGTCATGTTCTGTGTGTTCTTTTTTTTTCCTAATAAGGAATGTTTTTGGCACAAATCACCGTCAGTTATTGTCTTTGGTGGGGGAGATTTTAAATGGTAAAGAGGAATTAGCTAAGAGGGTTTTGCTGTTCTAAAGGTCTGTCAGCACAGCAAACCCCTTATGGCTATTTACTGCCTGTCAAGGGTGAAGGTTGGGTTTGGCCTAATTTCTTACGCTACCTCCAAACAAAACTCACAAAAGCAGATGGAAATAACAAAAGATAATTGTATAACCCTCCTTACTAAAGGAGAGGGAAGCCGCTGTTAAGTTCATCAAAGCCGGCCCTCCATGAACCCCGTGTCCAGGGGCTGGCACAGCATGGGCAGCCAAACATACACCTTACCTTCAAGCCTCGTTCAGCTCCTTCCCAGCGGTGCGGCCACATGGTGGAAGTAGGTATTGACTAGAATTGAGACCAGACCATCAGCTGACTTGGTAATATCAAACAGCTGCAGTTAGTCTCTGCTGGCCCCATGGTGAAAGCTCACATTCAGACATCACACAGACTGCACGTATGAGCCAGATTCCCCATGAAGCACGGAGTGGTCTCACATCTGAGCCCAGGAGCTGCCTTCCTGAACACCTGCGACTCAGAAGTCCTGGTGGCAAAACCCAGGTCCCGGCCTCTGCACAGCAGATAAGCAACTGGTCTTTGAAGCTACAGGGAGAAGCAGAAATGACCTTTACAGTGGCAAGAGGTCACTCTGCACAAGAACACAGGCACAGTCCTAAGAGCCAGGAGACCTGTTCCTATGGCAGCTTTGCCAGCACCTCTTTGTATGGGTCTGACCCCTCATCTGAATTGTCCTCACCTGTTATTCCCACATCAGCAGAAAGGGATCACTTCTTCCTTCCTGAGAGATGAGAGTCTTCTCTTCATTAACATTTACTTTTAGCTTTGAAATACTTCTGCAGGCAGAGCTAGTATGGTGCAATTCTATTTGATGGAAAAGACCTGACAAAGATAAGGCTCCACTTCTTCTATAAACAGAGTGCTGCCCTCATTATTTCTGTCAAAATAGTGGCCCTCAAAAAGGAAGCATAAATGTGCCAAAACCTGCCCGGGAGATTTATAACTAGCATGCAATGGGAGTATCTCCTGCCCTCTGTCAGGTTACACCCTATTTTGCCCCTGGCTTTCCAGGCGTGTGGAAATCTCCCAGGTGAGTGAAGCCGTGCCATGAGCAGCTAACTGCCTTACCCGTGAGCCAAAAGGAGTTGGCAACCTTTCATTGCCCAATTATGCACTGAACCCACCTGCGCCCCCTCAGCCAGCCGTCGAATCCCTGCAGGCCCAGGCAGGCATGATTTCCCAACGTGCCTATGCAGTTATCGCTCGTCAGCTGGAGCGGGCAGGTGTTCAAAGTGCGAACCTCTGCAGCAGGGACGTGTAGCCTGATGGTAGCCCATCACAGCCTGGAAGGGCACAGAGCAGAGAGATGGCAGGGAGGTGCAGGCAGCACAGCAGGGCTCTTGGCTGGGCTACGAGCCCTGCCTTTGCACTGCGAGGAGTGAGTTAGCCACCCACCTGCCACGTGCACTCATTTTATTTTAGGCCTAAAATTCAGGGCTACCCCCTCAGCTGAATTTCTTCACCCCAGGAGGCTGCATAACTAAAACCAATTCTGTTTTTAAAAGAGCTGCTTTAGAATTCGCTGGGCTGGAATTAAGTGCTACTGCATGAGCAGCCCAGGGTGCTGGTGCACCTTGTTCAGCACAAGCAACAGCAGAACTTCTTGGCTTATTAAGAATGTCCCAAATGGGGCGAGTAAGTTAATCACTGAATCCCACCTTCTGGACTGACTAGGATGATGCAGTTGAACCTGCAGAAGGCTGAGTAGGGAGACCCACCTCACCAGAGACAGCTTGAGAAGTTACAACAGCATTGCCATAGCTCACTGCTACCCCATGGCATGTTTGTGGAGAGCTCTGTGTGAAGGAAAGCTGATCCGTCTCCCACTGTTTCAGCTCTGGCTGAGGGCACAACAGAGATGTCTCCTTTCCGTGTTTAAAGGCAACTTTGCACCCACAACTGCTTTGGTGGCTGCAATACCCACACTTGTTAGTCCTGGATGTGTTCCCAGTAATTTGTTCATCTCTGAAAGCTCAAGCACTTCTCATTTCCCTAGCTGGTGTGGGGCACATTGCTGTTTGGATGAGGAGACAAGATTGGCCTCTGACTGTGGACTGCAGTGCACTTCAAATTGATTTCTGAGGTTCTAATAACTTAAACAGACTAAGCTGGCCCTGGTTGGCTGTCTGAGCAAGGCTGTGAGCAAAGAACCATTTTTCAATCAATACATAAGTGAAAGTGGCTAATTTTTTGCTCCCTTGCTTCTGCTACCACATGGCTTTTGCCGCTACGTGGGTGCCATGTGCATGGGAAGTCACCCTCATGATAGTAAATCGACACGATATGAGAAAGGATTGACCATGACTGCAGAATCATGGGGTCTGTCTGGAGACACATACTTGTTTAGATCAACCTGTGCTTCAGGGTGAACAGGTTCCCTCGTTGCTGAGGCCAGGAGGTAAAACAAAACTCAGGTTGTGTGTGCTGTGTTGATGCACTAAAATACTGGAAGAAAAAAAAGGGCTCAGCTCACCACCTGCACAGCGCTGGGCTCTCACAGCTCACTACAGGGATGAATCAGTGGTTCTCTGCCCCTGGAGCTTCGTTAGACAGGATAGACAAAGCAGTATGCCATACAGCGTATGACAAAAATGCAGATAGAGTGTCATGGTGGAAGGGCTTCCAAATATGAAGGAAAACAGGGGTACAAAGAGAATGTGAAGGATGCTGTTCCCAATTCAACTCATAGTGAAAAAATGTGAGAAGAGTGAAATAGGCTGTAAAAGGAATAGGAGGGTGAAAAGGCAGAGCATAACTGTACGCACAATGCCTTTAGGGGGTTGCGTGCAAGCACTGAGGGAAGGGAAGGCAGTGGAGGTGCCGTTCCACAAGAACAGGCAAGGATGACCTGGATAGTTTCGACTGTGTGAATTCAACCGTGCTGACCAACAGTAATCAGAGAGAAGGTAAAAGCTAGCTGAGGCAAGATCGCGAGCCACAGGGATGGAGAGCACAAACCAGACCAGGTTCACCAAAACCCAACCTGCAGGGTTTGGTTCAGAGCCCCTTCCAGCTGATGCTGTTCCTGCAGGCAGCGCTGGAGTCATGTTGCTGCCCAGGTGATGCACCAAGGATGAAGGTGCAGTGTGTCTGTCTTCCACAGGGACTTGTAACCACAGTACATGTATGTGTGTGCTCTTTCCCTGCAGATACCAATGTCATACGATACATCCAGCTGACAGAGATGAAGCTCAGCAGATGTTCCCAGAGAGAGAAAGAAGCCTTGTGAAAATGAAGCTGCCTCAGCTGAAGTGCCCAAGGGGGAACATTTCCTTCCTAGAAGCTCATTTGGTGGATTTTCCTGTTTGCTCTGCCTCATCCTCATCTCCTCATCCATCCTCTCTCCCTTGCTCTTCATTGAATCCCAGTTTTGAAAAAAAAAGAGACTTAGACACTGGATACGGCTGCTTGCCAACCATGGTAATACCCCTTCCCCGTGGCAGGAGAGCACAATGGCTACAGCCAGCCTTGTTCCAAGACAGTGTCACACACCTGGAGTAGGCAATGCTGGGGGACCTTTCTGGTCCTGAGCTGACTGCCTATTACCCTTAGGGAAGCAACCCCCAGAACAACGAATTCCTGACCAGGCAAGTTGGAGACAAACAGTTTCTGCTCTGAGTGATGGCTGGAGCTTGGAAGAGACAAGAAACCAAGAGAGACGCTGGTCGTTTCATGGGGGATAGCAAATGCCTTTTACCATCAGTTCCCTCTGCCTGCTTCTCCAGCGTGTGTTATCGGTCTCCAGTGAGAGCTCACATGCTCCCAGTCTAATGCCAGTGAGAACTGTTTCAAAACATCCTCTTAATGAAAGCACAGAGCACCCTACGACCCCCCCACAGAGCTGTCCCGGTGCCGGAGGAGAAGGCTGTGGTCTACCACAGAACGCTGAACGGACTGTGAAAGCGTGGTGTACAGTGTGAGGGAAAAACTGTGAAATAATTCATTAAAGGCAAATAAAAATTATTAATAGGCAACAAGTCCAGGCATTGCTTTTCAAAGGGACCACTTGGGTTCCCCGTGTCCAGACAGGCAACATTGTCTAGTGGGGGGCAGCATAGGGTGGGGAACAAGGGACGTCTCCATTCTTATCTTGGCTCTGCCAATGCCTTGCTGTGTGATCTCGGGCAAGTCACTTAGCCTCTCTGTGCCTCGGTTTCCCCATCTGTGCACTGGGGATAATACTTCCCTACCTCGCAGGGGTGTTGTGAGGATGTGTTAGTTAATGTCTGTAAGTAACAGTGCAGTGATGTACAGTGCTAAGTATTATTAGTACATTGGATTGAGGTCTTGATTCTCCCACCTTGTGTTGGTGCGTCCTGTGTCCTGTTTTTTTCTTTTGTAGGAGAACACGGTGCTAACAAACAGGGCAGGACCAGCAGCTTTGTAGCCTATTTCAGCAGCCCACAGGGCCTGTTTAGACCTCCTCCCACAGTCTGAGCACTTCTAAGAGCTCATGCTCCTTGGCTCAACTGTCCTTTTCTGAAACTGACAGTAATGGGTCCAGTAAGTGCCACAGACACGTTTCCAGTACGACTGCCCCATCAGTGGCCCACAGGGACCTGCTCCCAGTTGCAGCATGTAGATAAGTGGTTTCATCCCATGGTGGTGAGTGTGAAGTGAGTGTACCCAGAGGTACTTCACTCAGCCCTCAGCCGAAACTCGGAAACTGAAACACAGAGAGCTGAACAGACAAAGTTCAGCCAAGTGCTGCGTGCTTTGGTCCCAGCGGATGTGGAGTCTGCAGACAGTTGGCTGTGGCACCCCACATTCCAGCTGTGGTATCTCACTACATTTCTCTCTGTCCAAAATTTGAAAGCGTTGATAGAGAAATACACAGAAAAAAGGCAAACCGCTATCATTGTCTCTGAAAAAAATAAAGTCATATTCTTTAGTTCAGGGACTCATCTAGCCCACATTTGGGGGTGGTAAAGAGACCATCTGAAAGTGGTATATAAGTTTCTGAGATAAGGTGGACCTACACCACTTGTGTGAACTTGTATTACCTGTCATGGCACCAGAAGTTAATGTTCCTGAGGTGGGTGGTGGAAAGCAGGGGCTTCCCAAAATTGGGAACACTGTGTGCAACTACTGTGAAGAAAAGGGCTGTGTCCTGGAGGCAGCACAGTCACCTTCTTCAGATGGTCCATGCTTCATACATCCGCGCCAGAAATAGCACGCGCCTCTGCCCACCGCTACGCATGTCTAAGCAATAAATGAGGGTACAGCTGCTGCTAGGACAACAATTGAGTTAAAGATAAAGAGGACGAACGAGGGGAATTTTGTAGGTAATTGTTAACTAGACCAGAAAAAAAGGTTAGGCAGAGGTGTGCTTGCACGCATGTAAGGTGTATCTGGTACTGTATAAAACACAGCGCTAATAAGATTCTGGTTCTCGGGCACATGCAGTCCTCCATATCCTAAACACATCACAGCACGCAGCAAATTCAAATAGAGGTGACTCCCCCCTGCTTCATGTTGCTCGTGACAGTTCATCCCACAGCTGCGTGTGTCTCTCCGCTAGGAGTGAAATGAAGATTTATCCTGCAGGCCATGCAGGAGAAGACACCACCTACACAAATAGTCTCTGCCCCAAGAAAGCTCAGGCAAGCAGAGGCAGGCTTGTTAGTCATGACCTTAATGTAAGAGAAAGGGAATTTTCCAGTCACTGGAGATGTAGGTTCATGGACTGTCACTTTGTCTGGAAGCAATTTTAGCTCTCTCAATGGCTCCACTGACATCCTGTCACTGCATCAGTCCCGTGTATACATTAGTATAAAAAGGGCACAGCAGACTCCAAAATAGAGTTCTCAGCCTCTTTCCCTCCAAGAACACTGCAAAATGGGGGCGGGGGGAGGGGGGGAAGAGGGGGAAGTGGGAAGTTTGTGAATATGCATATGAAAAATATCTCAGAGAGCCTCCGGGTGCTACACAAAAACCTACTTTCTGCAGAAATGGTTGTCCTTAAGTAGCTTGACACTCAGGGTACCTGCAAGCAGTGCAAGCACATCAGGAGCTGGAAGAAGGAAGTCACCAAAGAGAAAACAGAGTTACGAACTGTTTTGCCAACTATGTAGCACCTGTAGGTTTCCGCAGTGACAGAGAGCTTGAATGAAACATGGAGAAAACTCCAGGTGGGGGCCTTCCACATGTCAAGGAGCGAGACAGCAGCAGTGCCACCAATGTCAACAGAGCTCCTGTTGAGGAGCACTCTCCCCATAGTATCCATCTCTGCCTTGCAGTATCAAACGTACCAGTAGAGTTCGCAGTCTAATTAGAAAGATGTGCAGACACATCACAACTTCTCCTGTGTCAGGGGAATAGGTAAGAGACTTTGAAACTTCCTAAAAGGCTTAATCTTCTGCAGAAAGGGAGAGAAGGCATATTTGACTTCCAATGCATCAAGGGGCTCTTCAGCTCTAGAAGAGTAAGGCCCTAAAAGACCATGGGCAAGTTTATCTCTTGGCCACTGACGAATTTCAGAATACCCAAGGGAGAAACATGTGGTTTTGTCCAAGAACTGCCTTAACAGGAAACAGAAGAATGAAATAAGGATTGGCTGTAAAGGGAAGAACCTATTATCAAGCCACCACGTATACAAGAAGGCCCTCCAGAGTCCATAGTTAAATAGAGTTACACGCCTTTTCCAGTGAGTGATCCTTAACAGCCAGATGTGGAGGTGTGGGCAGAGGCCACCCAGTTCCACCCAAGTTACCCAGTCTTTGCTGTAGGGAGTCAGAGAGACAGAGAAGGCCATCGTTGGAGGTGATCATGTCCGCTACAAGTTGATGGTATTTTTCTGTGGAGCAGTCAAATGGCAACGTGAAAATGCACATCCTGGAAGCCAAAACAAGCAAACAAGGCTTTAGCTCAGCCAGGTGGTATATGCGTATGTACTCAACATGGGGTACACAGGGGAATGAACACAGGCTTCTCCAGGTACCCAGCAGGGCTAAAATATCTCCAGTGCAATGGGAAGTGAGCCCATTCGCCCACCACATGTGAAAACAGGAGGAACAAAATGGCGTGGCAGATGCCAGGCAGAGCAGTAGGAAAGCTGACAGCAAGCAAGGACTGAGGTTGAAATGAGAGAGGGATGAGCTGATCACAGGATACAAAATACAAGCCAAACCCAGGTTCATGGGCAGAATGAGAATTGAACTAGAAAAAAACCTGGCCAAAGGCCACATTATTTGCAGTTCATAACAAGACCCAGTTTTAATTGGCAGGATACACAGCAGGAAAAAGGACAGTAAGATTAGAGGTGATTTTCCAGCTGGAGGGAGCAAAAGAGGGGGAGGCTTCCTTCCTCCAGCACAATCATTTTTGAAAGTGTGAAGAGAAGACAAACACACGCTGGCTGCAGAATTTTTCCAAATATGTGTTAACCATTGCAGTTTGTAAAAGTGGCCTGGATAGGGCGGAGAAGTCTTTGTTTAAATTAAGAAGAGGGTATGACTGGTTTCCAGAACTGACAGGAAGACAAAGGTCTGGCTATTCTTGCTTGCCAGTTAACACAGGCCCGTAAGATGAAGAGGAGTATTTTGAGGGCAGAGCAACTCCCTTAGCCGTGCATCTCCATTTTGCTTTCGCAGAATTTTTCTGCAAGTTTCACCTGTGTAAATGTTCTCCCCAGACTACAGCCCAACAGGTCCAGGAGCAGCTATGTCCTTGTGATGCTTCACGTGAGATCTCCAGGGGCTTTGTCTGCTTTGTTTTCTTTATAATCAATCCCTTGATGATACCCTTCCTCATTTTCCAAGGGGCAGGAGATGAGAAGGGGGAGGGTATGCCCCAGGCAAAGGGGAAATCAAACCAAATTCACACAGGACCTGCTGACACTCCCCTCCCTCTCCCCTCCCTGAAGCACATAAGGAGGAACAGGGGTGGGTCAATGTGCCACCCAGATGGGACGGTGCAGTAAATTATCAGGTTCCTTAATACTATCCATGGGTTTGCATAACCAATTAGTAGGACTTTGTATCGCTGCAGCTGCTGTGAGATGGTTTCCAGAGATTGTTCTGACTTGATCTTCTTAGGAGTTCCTGGGTTACTAAATGCTGCAGGCTAAACTACCACACCGCCAACAGCCTCCATGCTGCCTCAGTGAGGGTGATGAAAAGCCAAGACATGCTCCTGGCTCCTCTCACAGCTACAATTTAAGGAAGGTAAATTCATAGATACTTGATAAGAAGACAAGAGGCAACTTGTGGCAATACATGACTTTAGCAGCCCATGAGGTGGAAGGGGGTGTAAATGGTCCCACAGGTGTAGGGAGGAGAAAAACCCCCTCTTTTCTGCTTCTCAGAGACAGATGCTGCCTCTGTCACAGCAAGGGTCAAACTGTTCAGCTGGGAGAGCTGTGCCTACTGCAATTGTTTCCAGTAGCAGTTGTGGTGGGGAATCGGGAAATAAACAGACTGTGTTAGTGCCCAGGAAATTACCTTGTTACCCTAGTTTCATGTTCACTCCTTTATCCTATGGAAAGCACCTGTTGTGTTACACGGACAGATAAGAGGACAAGGGGGAGAAGAGGAAATGAGGCAGGATGGAAAGAAACACAAAATACACCTTTTTTCCCCCCCTCTTCCTAGCACAACTATACAGGAGCAAATTCACTGAGTGGCCTCCAAATCGTTTTCACTTGCTAATATGAGGTCCCGCTTAGCAAGTTGACATGTCCATCACCAACTGGGAGCAGGAGGCTGTCTGTGCTCCTGAATTTCCCTCCTCCACTTTGCAACGAGCGAGTGCCAGGGCTGCCTCTGCCGGGCGCCACAGCCAGCACCCAGCATCTCCCTGCCCCGGCACCTCCTGCCTTCCCCGCTGCCTGCTTCCGACAAGCTCCAGATCTGCTTCTTGCCTGCTACTGCTGTGCTGTAGTGCAGGCACACGGGCCGAACAAGCAGATGGATTTTATTTCTTAAGTAGTAAAATAACTATTTGTGTTCGGTGGGGGAAAATGGTCCAGCTGTGGCTGTGAGCGCCCTGTACAGCACCATTCAACCATGGCAGCAGCAAATGAAGCCGCTCCACAAGAGGCTGACTTCGCAGGCCCTACTCATAGCCTTTCTCCTTCCTTTATTGCCAGCCAAGTTCTATAAATAGCAGCAGCTCTGCAACAACTAACTTCCACAACTTTTGTTTCCTTCCAGAAGGCTCCCCTTCACTCCGTTTTGCCTGCTGGGGAACGTGAACCTGTGCCAGCTCAGAGCTACCGCTGGCAACTCCCCACCACTGGTGAGGAAATAGCCTGTAATGAAGCCAGGTGGAACTGGCAAAGGCAGTAGGGAATAAGAAGAGGAATTTGGCTGGTGCTTTGGGGCCAACAGGGATCCTCATACAAGTAGTGCCACCAGATCTGCAGTGATTACGTGTGCCCAGACTCCTGTTACACACAGCACTCACGAGAGCTCCCTGTTGCCCACCACAGCCTACAGAGGCGATGGGAGATGAGCTCAGAGGAAGGGTGAATCACCAGTGTACTCGCTTCATTATACTATTTTCTCCCCAGAGCTGAGCTAACAGAACCGTATGAGCATATGTTCTCTTGTCTATTGTCAGACCTACAAATCAAAACTGCGATTCATATGAAACTGTACATTTTCCGTATTAGACCCCAACTTACCTCAGTGCTGTAAAGGTTTGGTGTTAACTACTGTGAAATGCTGACATCCAAAATGCAAAATATGAGCACTGAAGATGACAGAAAAGCTTTATATAAAGAACTCTGCCAAGAAAAAAAAAAAAACCACTTTGAAAGGAAAAAGACATGGTTACTAGTAACAGAGGCTAGATGCAATATTAAATCATCTTGACCAGTGACTTTGTTTCCAGCATTTACAGGGGTCTATGTGTGTGGGGTGCAGCCCTGAAGGTAGAAATGGACAAGGCAGAGCTGGATCAGACCTTGTCCTGCTGTCCAGTCCATACCACGGCTCTAGCCCAACCAGTCCTGACACCTTTTTACTGGTGATTTGAAGGTGATACTCGACTGATTTGAAATGAGAGGGAGGGCAAATGTTTGGTTACCAATTACTGTTTTTATGAGTTCCCAGTTCTGCAGGCTTTCATCTCGCCATGAATCTGCAGTGAACGTGACTGCTTACACACGCTCCCTGTGGAGGGAGGGGAGCGAGAAGATATCCAAAGGGAAGCGAGACCTTCGTTGAATGTGAAACCCAGCCTGAGTGAAAAGTCTCATGATGAATCAATCAAAGCAGACCCAATTCACAGCCTGGGATCCTGTTTGGGTGAGAAAGGAGAATGAGTATCTCAAAGGACAGTTTAGGTGGGAAAAGGAACAGAGGAGAGACACAGATATCCATAGCTGAAAGTCTGAAGGGCCTGGCAGGAGCTCTGACTCCAGGGCACAGGAGGGGTTTTTGGAATGGGAGACGCAACATGGAGTGAAACACAAGAGAAAGAGGAAATAGAGAGATGGGATATGGTAGAAAAATTGATGGAGCTTGTAGCAAGTATTCCCGTCTGTGATACAAGTAGGACCAGTAGCAAGTAGGTCTTGGGCACCTGGGTGACCAGACCTTACCATAGCTCTGACCCTGGAGATGGGGGCAGGAAGAGTGAGACTGGTATCTTCCTTGAGGATGTAAAGAGGAAACCTCAAGCAGTGGCCGTCTGCTGGACCTTTAACTGCTGATCCCTTTCTTTTGCCTTTGTATTGCTTTCCATATGGTGAACCAAGAGACAGAAAACTGCCTTGCCTAAATGTATTTTTCAACACATGACAGCAGCATTGGGGCAGGGGGGACAGAGACAACATGCATAGGGTCATCATTTTAAGACCTGCATTAGCGAGTCATTATATGTTTTGGAGACAGAGTTTTTTTGAGACCTGAAACAAAGAAAATGAGAGTTTTTTTCCAAGGCTGATAATAGCATTTGATTTTCTTGATCACTTCAGATTCCGGCCCTTCTGCTAAAGTTGTCCAGAAAACAGGCTGCTTTTACAGTTTGGTTGGGGGGTGAGGATTTTTGTTGTCGATGTCTCTGCTTCAGCAGCGGCAGTCCCACCTTGCTCCTCTCTTGCAGCAGCATCTTTAACTTGTTCTAGACAGCAACTGTTGCTGAGCATGTGATTCTACAATTAAAGTGTATTTTAATGGACAATAGGAAAAAAAATACATATTCAGATTGCACAGAATGAAACAGATGGACTAAGTGCTTAGCAAAGACAGCTGGGGGATTTACAGTTGGGAACACAAGGATTTTCACTTTCTTAACCAATAATGGATGGTTTGCAGCCACTCTGGCTGCCAGTGTTACTCTCATTTCATGATGGCAGCCCAAAGAAAGCAGCTTAGTGTGGCCTGGAAGAACCCCAGGGGAAAGTCACAGGCTGGATGGACTGTGGTATCAGCTCCCTGAGAAGAGCTGCTGATAGAGCTACAGACTCTGCAGACTTTCTCCACTTCACACAGCAACAATAACTGGGTTACAGCCAATCTTTTGGCATCAGATAAAACCCAGCTGTTTCATATTACCTCCTACAAACTTGTGGTTAGAAAAATGGCCATATGCAAATGGCATATTCCTTCACTCAGAGCTGGCCTCCTGCATCTTGCTGGGGCTGAATTAGATCCAACCAACAGCTTGCTGAATTCAGTAGGTTATCTCTGAGGCTTTGCTGCCTGTTGGCAAGCTCTGAGCATTGACTCAGGAAGAGCACTTAAGTCCATTCCCTGAAATAAGCTTAGCAAGCCAAGATGTAAGCCCTTTCATGGGGTCTTTTAGATGGCCTCTGGCTGAGCGAGATACGGGGGCTGAGGCAGGACGCTCACGAAAAGCCAAGTCTTCTGTGACCCATTTGTGGCCCAGAGGCCAGGTTCTCACATCAGCTCCGCAAGCTGCAGGGGTGGCTCATGAAGCCAGGGCTGACCTCTGAGTGGCACATCCCCATTGCTAACAGCTCGCACGGTTCTCGACTCTCCCAGTCTTTGGTGCTGGGACTGCACTGTCATCCTGAGGTAGAAGTAGGTTCCTGTTTCTAAAAGCCTTTTAAAACCTCGGTAGTAAGGACTACAAACAGGCAAACTGTAAAAATCCATGAGTTTTAAGCTGTCATGATTTGGAGGGGCTCAGCTCATCACTTCTTAATGTTTGTGGCAGGCAATCCTGCCTGCCGATGCATCACACAAGCCTGGGCTTTCATGTAAGCACGCAAAAACAGTTACCTTGTCAGTGGCCCACCAAAACGGAAGGGCTGAGCAAGAGAAAAGCCTGCCTTGAACATCACCAAACCAACATGTCACAGCAGCACCCTAAACTTAAGTTTTCATCTCAACCTGGCAAGCTCAACTTGCTGTTCAGCAGACTTAAGGCTGTCAGTCGGGGAGATCTGAGTGACTTCTGGAAAATTATTTCCATATGAGAGAAGAAGAGAAGCTGTACGCAGAAATAGGGTCTGAATCTGCAGATTACAGGTAACTGCACAGCTTGACTCTCAGATCAGTGGCTGGGAATACAAAACTGTCAGTTAGGGAAACCCTGTAATTTATAGCACACACAGTCAGAATTCAAATCAACAGAAAAATTGGTACAGGTACAGCATCACTGGTAGGGGTGCCCATTATAAAAAGAGCTCCACTTTTCTTCTCAAGCAATGCATCTTCTAAGACATATGTTGTTGAGGGACATCGCTTGTATTTTCAGTGTTTTGGGTCAGCTGTTTTCCACTTCAGCTGTTATTAGTCTAGAGACTCATGTGGAGCTCTAGGGATCCCAAATGTTTACATCTCTGTGATCCAATGTCAGATGGACTCAGGTAACTAATGAAAGATGGCTCTCTAATAAAAGATGGGATCTCTCCTTTTCACTCATCACCAGTATAAATACAGATTCCCTGCAGCAACTTCACAACTCTGTTCGTGATGACCAAGCCAAGTCACGTCATGTCATCTCACACCATGAATCTGAAGAAGTACCAACTCTGAAAATAGGACTGGAAAAGATCCTCAAGAGAGCCTCTACATCACCCTATTGCCTTAAGGCAATCAGGTCAGATTGAGTTAAACTGCTCCTGAGAGAAGTGTATCTAACCTGTTCTTAAAAGTCTCTTATGACAGAATGCCACTGCCTTCATAGATGGAAAGTTAAGAGACTTTTTACTAAAGCTTAAACTAAGTCTCCTTTGCAGTGATTGAAACCAACTACTCCTTTTTTCGGCTACAGTAGATAGGACCGAAAAATTATTCTCTTGCTTTGCAGCAATTCCTGATCTTTGTGAAAGGCTTTTCACTAGGACTCTAATCTTTCAGCTTCCACCAACATTTCTGCAACTCAGCAAGTTTTCCAGATCCTTGCTTGTTCTGCTCACTCCCCTCTGGATTTCTTCCAGGTGGTTTTACATCCTTATTGGAATGCAGTGCTGAAAGCAGGACAGTTTTCCAGGTGTGGCCTTCCAGCACAAGTTAGAGCAGAAGCATTATTTCAGAAGTCCTATATACGATAGGCCCACTGACATATTCTTTGCACTAGCAAGACATTGTTGACTCACGTTCAAGTCTCGCCTCAGGCTGCTTTGACTCGTCCCAGTTTTAATTCTGGTGTGGTGCCATCAGGTCCTTTTGTATCTGTGCAGCCAACACATCTTACTGAGTTACATCCTATTTGATTTAGAAACTATTAGATTCCAGAAAATCAGAAATCACAATTCTTTTTCCACAGAAAGAGCAGAGCTACATCTCTGTGCTTCTTAAAGAATACATGTGGTCAGATTTTAAGACAAAGCAAGAGTAAGACTTGCCACAAAGTACCAGCTTTTGGGTGGGGGGAAATCGATATATCTGTTCTAATTTTGTAGCATTGCTAACAAGTTCTACAGCTGCACAAGCTCTGCAGTGCTTTAGTAGCTAAGAAAAACACTACTTGACAGTTGAGAGTCACAGTCTGTTGGGAGCATCAGTCACACTTTTCTATCACCAGGCAAAGCAATTCCTTCTGCTCTTTTAGATTACCTTGCAGAGTCAGGCACATTCAGGTCATCCAACACCAGCAGGATTAATAATGCCTAAGCAAGATGGAAGCATTCAAGAACAAAGGCACAAATATCAATAGCTAGTATGTTGTTCGCCACACCCTGCAATTTTTTTCCCCAGCATCCCCCAGTCAGACAGAAGATAAGATGTTTCTTTCAAAACCTTCTAAGCAGAGGACACAGGCAATGCAACCCATAGATGTGAATCCCCAGCTCTCCTGGGTGTCTTGGTTTTTTATCAGCTCACGCACCTGACCACGAACAGAAAACCAGAAAATGCTCAACAGAAATTTAAAAAATAAAAGAAAAAAAGAAATTGTTAAACTATGTCCAGATTCCAGTGAAGATTGTGCTTTGGATACTCTTCCTCATAGCATTTCATCCTGTACTCACAGGTAGCGAGTAGCTCAGTGTCATCCAGAAGGACACCTGCTTGCTGTTTGCTCTTTCCCAACAGTAGACAGCATGTGCAACAGAGGACTTGGTTTGGTAGGTCATGGGATTTGAATGTACACATTCCAATGTTTCTTTCTTTAATGACCACTGAAGAAACGTGTCCCACACAAGTTGCAAGAAGTATGAAACTTATGAAGGCATCAAAGTGATGTTAGTGATCTAGTATCACTGAACATCTAATTCCAGGCCAAAGCCAGCTTTGAATTCGATCTGATACTCTATGGGAGACTTGTGGCAAGAGTGGAGTCAAATCCCTATCTGCTTGTTACGTCAAGCCAGGCTGTAGGACGCTACTAGAACTCCCTACCCATTGCAAGCTCCGTGCCTAGGCTTATGTTAAAAGTTGTTAATTGCTGTGACCAGATCATTGCTTGCAGAGTAGGTAGGTCCCTCACCCTCCAAGACTAGCAGTGGTGGCATAAAGCCTGTTATGTATGCTGCTATGTAAGATCTTCAGGCAAGCAAAGGTTCCAAGTGTACCTTTGGCGTGCAGGAGAAGTGGCCAGGCACAAACACGCAGCATCCACCTTCATTGAGTAGTGCATTGCACATACAAACTCAGCCTGTCCTCATAACCCAACTTGGTGGGGTTCCACTTCTGTCCAGAGAGGAAATAAACCAAAGACTCACCACTCTTGATGGCAGCAGTGAGCTAAAGACATATTAAAAAAATGATAAGTATCCATGGGAAATCCATGGGAATTTAGCCTGAAAATGTGAGCTGATCCAGACAAATGTTGGCATCTCCCCAAGGCACTGAAGGAAATAATGCTGATTAAAGAAGCTGAGGATCTGGCACATGGCTACATTGCTGAAAAGTAGCTCAGAGGGGAAGAAAAGTTGCGTAGAGCAGTAGAAGCTGGACTTCCCTCCAAGTTCTGCAGCTCTCTCTTTTACTTGGCCCACGTCAGAGAGCCGTGCTGAGCCTCATTTCCCACTGCATTGAACTAGCCCTGTCTTCTATTGCTAGGTAGGGAACCATTCAGCAAATAATATTTCCATCCCACTTTTGAAGGGATTTTATGAGCACGAAGCATTGTTTCTGCTGTTGTTAGAAACAAGAACACAGTCTGCTGCTGAATAATTCATTTGATGCAAAAAACAGCCAGCGAGTTGTTGAACAAAAATGCTGTACAATGAGGCATAATTACCGAGTGGTTACAGGGAGCAGGACGCAGATGGAGCTCTCAGGTTGACTGGCAGTGACGTCAGGCCACAGACAAGCTCGGATGTGTGTTGGGCCGCATACTTCATTTTCTGAATTATTCTAACACTTTGCCTTTAACCTTCGAGATATCAAAGGACTATCTGCTTTGGAGGGACCACCTCTGGTGGAGAAAGGGAATTCAATGATCCCAACGTTTTTGGTAATTGACCTTTCTGGTAAGAGCGAAGAAGCAGTAACTAGCGTTGACCAAGAGGTACTGACCTGCCACAGCAATACTGTTTTTCTTGACAGGAGGAATGGGGAGAGCTGCTCATTCCCAACAAACATCCCATGTTGTGGACACCAAAGCTTTCTGTGGCAGTTTTTTAAAATGCTGAGGAGATTTCCTACTTCAGAGAGCTGTTTGAAAAAAGACACCAGCATGTGCAAAGCCCAGCCTGCAGAGTGAGACCTCTAGAGCCAAGTCTCTGTTCTTCCTCAAATCACACAAAAAACCTCCTTCTGCTCTGGCTTGAGAAGAAAACACATTCCTGCCCCTAAGGTTATATCCTTTCCTCACGCATGGTCAATCACTGGCTTGAAAAGGGACATGAGACCTCAAAAACTGCTGCAAAACTCTATTCTCATGTATGTGCACAGAGCTGTGATGCCCTGATTCTCGTCCAGGGACTGTGAAAGTTTTCAGTGTACCATCAAACAGGCATTAAACCAAAAACTAAACCAGAAACTGAGACCTACTTCAGCTCACTTGTCATCAGAGTTAAACAAAAGCCAGAACTTCCAGATACTACGGGCGGATTCAAGCCTGGCTTAAGAGGCTGAAAGACAGAAGTCCCTCCTGCATCCCAGGTCTCCGGCTAATTCTGGCCTGTGAGCCAGATCTAAGGGATGGGGAGCCTGGAAGATACGGGTGGCCTGGAGCCAGGAAGAGAAAGTGGAACAGGAGAAGAGGCTTTATCATGCATTTTCTTTGTAATAGCCAAAATACCCTTCTGTTCTTTCTCATATATCCCAGAGAGAGCACAGCTGAAGTGTGAAGAACTGTTTAATGGATTTAGTAATAGCATTGATCTTCTGTCATTTAAAAAGGGACTCTGAGCTTAATCAGATCTGTAGAAGTGTCTTATTATTTACTTTGCCAAAGGAAAGGATTAACTATCAGAGAAAGAAAATGCCCTTCAGGAGGCACAGGTTTGCTCTGCGGGATGAAAAACCATTCATTTACTCTTACCCTTATATGTATTTAAATGGGAAAGGATCCAGACAACTCTCCATGAGATTCTGCCTGAAGGAATTAATACAGCAGCAATAAACAGAGGTAGACTCAGCAACGCAGAAAACCGGCTCTTAGCTTCTCAACACCCTGATTTAGCTCCATAATCTGGCCACCTAAGCATTAACAGTAGAAATTGAATTCCTGGTAACAGTCAGGGACAGATGGAACCAGTTTTCACCTTCTGAGGGGCCTTCCTGCTAGTGAGATACAAAGCATTGTTTACTTGCAGGCTGAACACATCTGACTGGGAGGTGACGCAGGGAAAGAATAAACCAGAAACCCCCCGATGCCATTTCTATCAGTCACCTCTGAGACAACAGAAAATTGGCTTACCGCACTGTTGCCTGTAATGCCCTCTCAGGAAACACTGAGATAGTTCCATTTCCTTGACGCTTGATGCCATAACTCCCCCATCTGTCTTTCAGGGTGGCTGCGGATGAGATGGACGGCTTTGTGTCTGTGTTGCAGCAGTACTGAAGCCATGCTGACACAGCGTAGAGGATGGAGAATTGGCTACTCAACGTGAGTTGGCCCTACCAGCAGTGAGCAAAATATTTCACGTTGGACATAAACAGTGACTTTGGAGTGAGAATTTTTTTAACATCTCAGAAATTCTCAGTATATTCCAGGATAAGCACACACACATACACACATATACTTACAGGATAACTACCGATTTGGTTTGCGGGAGATACATTAAACAGCTAATCCAATTCCATGCAAAATCTACACCAATTTCTACCGCTGAATCCCACAAACAACAGAGGGAATTCAAGAGCCTCTGTATTTCCCATCACTGGAAATATTTCTCATTAGTTTTCTTTCATGTACTTCTTTTTGGAGACTTTTACTTAAAACGTCTCACAATTTAATATAGGAGGCTTGCAGATGGCTTGCTTTCTTGGACCAATACTGATCTACCTTGATCAGCACTGCCATTGCAATCCTTCATCCCGAGCCCCACTTGCACTTAGTTGTGAGTTTGCCATTGCCTCAGCAGGTTTGCAGAGAAGATAATGGAACATTATTTGGGTCCTGGAGGTTTTGGACAGCCCCTGCGTCCAAAGCACATATATGAGGAAAGGAACCACAGAATGGTTTACATTGGAAGGGAACTGAAAGATCATCTAGTTCCAACCCCCCTGCCATGGGCAGGGACACCTCCCACTAGACGAAGCTGCTCAAAGCCCCATCCAGCCTGGCCTTGAACACTTCCAGGGATGGGGCATTGACAACTTCTCTGGGCAACCTGTGCCAGTGTCTTGCCACTATCATCATGAAAAATATTTTCCCTGATATCTAATCTAAATCTCCCCTCTTTCAGTTTGAAGCCATTACCCCTTGTTCTATCACTACCTGGCCTTATAAAAAGTCCCTCCCCATCTCTCCTGTAGGCCTCCTTCAATTACTGGAAGGCCACTATAAGGTCCCCCGGAGCTTTCTCTTCTCCAGGCTGAACTACCCCAAGTCTCTCAGCCTGTCCTCATAGCAGAGGTGCTCCAGCCCTCTGATCAATTTAATGGCCCTCCTCTAGACCTGCTCCAACAGGTCCACGTCCTTCACGTGCACAAAACCAAATGACAAAGAAGCAGTTAATCCTTTCATTTTCTAACAGTAAGGAACCTTCTTCCATGGCAGAGGTGGGTTAGCAGATGAGCAGGGTATCTGCTTGGATCAGTGCAGGCAAGCAATCCCAACGTGGCCTTCAAAGCGGAGGAACATCTCTCTCTGAACCAAAGATAACTTCAGCATGGCAGGAAGAGCCACTGCCAAATTTTAAGAGATGCCTGAAAGCGGCTGTCAAGCCTGCAGCCCGTGCCAAAGTGGCAGAGGGCAGCAGTGGGTGTACTGCTCTGCCATAGGGAGCTCTGGCCTTTGACAGATGTCCCCACAGGCTGGTGGCTACTCCCAGGGCAAGCTGGCTGTGACTGCTGGGGGGGACGGAGGGTGAGGAGGAAGAGATGGTGGGAGTATAAATTCTCACTCCTTGTGTAACTACTGGATTTCACCCGGCAGTCACTGACATGACAAATTTAGCAGAAAAGGAACACCTTTTTTTTTTTTACTGTTCCTATCTTGAAGGTGACAGCATTGGAAAGGCGATATTTATTATTTACCTACACTGCCGTATGTTACATACTTTAGTCTGACACTTGAGTCCAGTGATCTCAGAAATATTTTAAGAAGCCTGTACCTTTGAAATTCTGATGTAGATCCAAAAAGCTTGCAGAGGCAGGAGGATCCAGCAGCTACAAATACATTTTCTAATTACAGGAGTCACAAGTGAAGAGCAGCTTTATCTAAAAAGAGAACTTTCGCCTTATGCTCAACCATCTATTTCATACAATAATTGAATGTCTGCTGAAAAACCATCTTGTCATCTGTTGCAATAAAAAGAATATGTTTGATCATACCTTGGCTGTGCTTGCTGAAATGCTGCAGCCCACGGCCTCGAGGGCAGAAAGCCTGACAACTCCCTTCTCAGAGCACCCCATGTCTATACAGAAACGTTTTGGTCCCCTTGCAGGTTTTGCCTACAGTGCCAGAGCCCTTCCCTTCCTAAGGCAAAAGTCTTCAAGCTCTGCTTCCACTGTCAGAGTACTTCTTACAGGGGTACCTTGGGCTTTCTATCAGGTTTGTAACCCCCTCCCCAGATTTCATGCTCCGTGTTATATCCACAATCAGTTACAAAAATAGACGGCAGTTTTGACTTCCAGAGTTCAGTCTGAGCCCTACTGACTTAGCAGGAGTGGGGGAGATGTGATGAATTCATCTTAGCTCGTATCATCTCTGCAGTCCACCTTTTTAGCTGTAGGAGGACCCGCCATCGCATGGAAGCAAAATACTGCAGCATGATCCAGAATGCAGCTAAATGCTTTACTTCTATTTTTTCATTTGTCATCACATTTAATCTAAATCAAGTCTTACAGTAAGACTGTAAACAGATATTCTCCAGAAGTGTAGAAAAATGAGCAAAAGTAAACTGCCTTTTTTAGAACTGTATTCTATAATAAGCAAGTGTTACTAGGAGTCCTAATGTCATTAGGAGTAAGGAGAGAATTTTAATTTGGTTTGAATTAACCATTTCATGATGCTGAGAAGTGCGCCACAGTTGTTCTCTAGTGGCTACTGTGACACCAGCTATAACTCCCTCTTGGAAACTATAAATCACAGATGTGCTGTTCTGAGCTGGGTGCAGATGCCTCCCCAACACACGCATGCTTGGGTGCATGTGTGGGAGAGGACGTGAATGCACAGGCACATACACGCTTTAAAGGTGTTCTACATTTCCCTCAATCTTATCCCATCTGCAAAAGGGGATTGTTGGTTGAATCCTGAGCCCTGAGGCATGATGCACAGCTATTCCAGAGTTTCCTTGGCTATTTCCTCCCCTGCTTAAACTGAGTTTAGTTCTACATCAGACTTCTCCTCATGTGGATTAAGTTCATCAACTTTTGTTTTGACCTGGAGAACCCAATGACACCAACAGATCCCTTGTCTCTCGCATGGCCCCTGCTCTTCATCTCAGAGACGCACATCTCTCCTCAGCCACTTTTCACCAGCTCAGCTGTTCCCACTCTGCCCTCAGGTCTACCCCTAGGCAATATATGACTGGAGTGCCAAACCTTTTATATTTTGTTGTTGTTTGGTACGGGCCCGAGGTTGCCCAGAATACCATCTGTCTTTGTTGAAGGCACATAGGTAAGAGAGAACAAGGGCACAGGGAGAGAAAGACGTGCCCAGGAAAACAGGGCTCTCTTCCTCCCTTTGCCATTCAAGGCGAGGTAATTCTCTCCTCTCCTTTAATTTGAAGTTCTGCCAGGGTCTTGACTTGCCTCTCTCTTTCTTATCTATAGGAGAGGATGTTATCTAGCACCCCAACCAGCTACCGGTTCGGGGAGGTCGGAAATTATTTTCTTATCCTTGTCCCCAGCTGAAGCTAGAATGGCAAAAAGACTGGGTACGAAAAGTATGTATTCACCCCATAATACCAATCAGAGGGGTACTAAAAGTGATCAGGGCTCAAAAATCAGCACAGAGTAGCTGTTAGGAACACCTGTCACTTCACGAAGCGAAGCCCATCTCCAAAGTGCAGAAGAGCATCAAAGACCAGCTTCCAGGGTAAGGGCAGTTCTAGGATATACCACACGCAAAGGCAAAAGCACCTTTTGTTCTCTGGGCTCCTGTCCCCTCACTCATTTGCCCTTCAGTGGAGGACATGTTAACTTACAATTACAGCTTGCCACCTAAGTCCATCTGTCCTGTATCATTCACCTCCTTTAGCTGCTATGCTGAGCCCTAACTGGTGTTGAGCTGTAGAGCTGAGCGCGACTTTTCTTCCCCAGGTTATGAGGAGAGCCCTGACCCTTCCTCCACCAAATGGCATTTTGCTATTCTTGCTTTTATATTAGCATTCAACGTCAATCCAGAGGCAACTCTATTTCCAGACTCAGATCCTTTTCTGGGGTTCTGTTTCTCAACCAGTGTTTTCCTACTCCTTTCATGTCTGTAAAGCGTATTCCTTTCCTTTGAATCAGTACAGCTTTATTTAGGATGGCATCTTTCATAGAAACTGCATCCTCAAATGCCTGTGAATAACTCCAGATCACAGCCTGTATTCTGGGACAAAATACTACAAGCAGTAAATACTGTATGGATTGAAAACATTCAGTCATGCTATATTTGTTTCACTAAACCTCATGTTATTGATTTCTTATCTTTTCTGCAGCTCATAGACGTCATATCAGCATAGTTTTCCTCTCCCCTCAAATGCTGGTGTTACCCAGCTTTGTCCTTTATGCAGGTCTGCTTACAGCTGCATGAAAACCTGAGGAAGGAAGACGCTCTTAATTAAAGTATGTGCCCAGCCTATATTTGCAATGGGCGTTTGAGATGCCCAGCTAGATAGCTCTCTACCTCCCAGTATATCCCACTTCATTAGTTCCACCTAATTTATCTAAAGTGTTGCTTATTCAGAAGAGGTTCTGAGCATTGACCCCGGGATATCAGCACTGAGGTGTGTAATATGCTACCATAAGAAGTACCAGTACATACACAGAAGGACTAGTACCTGCCCCAAAAAAGACACTTTAAGCTCAGACTTGTCTAGTCTTCCCAGTCAGTAACATCAGGCAAATGGCCAAACTGTAGTAGGAAGAGGATGAAAGGCTCCTGGAGGGCACCGAAAAGAAAAATGGTGGTTCTTCCCCAGCAAAGGTTCAGACCCACCTATATCCTTTCCCTGTACACCTTATGGCAACCTCCCAGCCCCTGCTTCCTGTCTCTGCTGATGCAGAGGCACCAATACTGACTTTTCCAAAGGCACCTCCTGGATGGTGAGGATTGTTCCCCTGCAATGTGAGCAAAATAAAGGGCAAAATGGGAAGAAGCGTATCTGGCATTAAGTTTCAGTTATTTTTATATGACCAGAGTGTGGGAGAACAAGGATTAAAAAGCACTAGCACGTGCGGTGAAAACTAGAAGGAAAGACCTCACGTACTCTGATCCCAAAATAATGTGGGTCCCCTCAGGACTCACTGATGTTAAGGACGGGTTGCTCGCCCTGCCCACCAGATTGTGCGGCAGATAACCACCACCTGCCACAGATTACCAGCACCCGGCTGAATCTCCGGGTCTGCTGGGCTCAGGAGGCCCAATGCACTTCTCCAAAGGCAAGGAGACCCTGCCACCCTCAACGTGGGGCAGGGGATGGTAAACAAAGCACAGAGATCATCTCCGGTGGTGTGCACGAGGAAACCCACAGCTCAGATTACGTGGGCTCAGCACTCCGGTTCAGAGATGCTACGTGTAACATACAGCACCGCTGAGGGATGCTGACACTCCCTAGATATTTTAAGCTTTGACCAAGAGAAATGCTTTATCGTTCTCTACTCACACACCTTTTATTAGCTAAAGCCCACGAAACTCAAAACAAGACATTTGACTGATCCTCTGGGTAGAATGCAACATTTTCTTCGGAAACAATTATCGAAAAATCAAAAATAGCCTCAACTTCTGTATGTCATTTTTCTTCTTAATGGGCCATTAAAAGGCTGGTTCTCACGCTACATTACTCAGTACCTAGCTATAGCATTCATCACTTTCCTGGTAGCGCTGCTCTTACTGGAGCATCCTGTGCTTCCCTGTGGACCTCTAGAGATATCCAGCCATTTTGTTTTAATATCATTATCCTTGCTAACAACCAAATGCAATTGTCCAAGAAAGCAAGCTAATGCATACCTCAAGCGAAAAACACTTGTAGAAAATCAAAGAGAGCCGTGGCCAGAAAAGGGAATTAAGAAGCAGGACTCCCAGGCTCTACTTTCAGTCCTGCTTTTAGAGCTTGCACCCTGGGAAAGATTTTTTTAACCTCCTTTTGCCTCAGTTTCTGAGCTGTAGAATGACCCATGGAAGAGGCTTGTTTGGAATAGTAAATAGTGTTTGCAAAGATCCTGGATTCAAGATGCTAAGTGCATACACAAAAAAGTTGGTCTGTACTTCCTATGCCCCACAATCACAACACTTTCATCCCAAAAATGGGGAATCTACCCCTTTCCTTCTCCCACCCTCCATCCTCAAATTATTCTTCTTAGGAGATTTTCCCTCCTTTTTTAGTCATTATGTGCACTCATTTAAATTGCAGCCGGAGACGTCTGTAGAGGATGTTAGGAAAGCAATTCTAACAGGAAAGACAGCAAGGTGATGATTGTTTTCCCCATTCACATATTATAAGGAAAGGAAATAAGCACGTAGCAGTGCCTGCCCACAATTGCTCTGTGGAGTTGCCAAGATGCTTGGGCCACACAGCTGGGAAGGAGGTCATGCCAGCCCACTGACATGGTTTCATCTCCTTACTGTCAGAGTCGCTTCACTGCTGTCTCTCAGCCTTCCTGCCCGCAGCACAGGCCACTTATCCCTCACCCTTTCAGCACATGGCTTTGCTTTGCCTCCACCGGCTCCTGCACCCAAGGCCAGGAATGGCAACCTGCTGAGTCAGAGACACCATCCTCACGTAGAGGTGTGTGCGGTTCCCTTCCACGGAGGAACGCAACTCATTTCAGCCATCTCCTCGAATCTGGAGAAAGCACGTTCTTGGTTTTGAGATATATCATGGCTTTAACCACCTCAAAGATGTGTAAGGGGAGCCAAAACACAATTCACAGATCACCAAGGTAATTTAGCCAGTGAGCAACTTACAGCAACCAGAAGGGTCAGGAATACATTCTGGGTGGCTGGAAGCACATAAATTGCACATAATTTTGCATTTGAATCCTGATGCTCACTGCCAGATAAGATCACCATAAGCCTGAGCCTGTGTCTGGGACAAAACCAACAAAAGGCTGAGCTTTGATAGAGAAAAACAGAAGAATAAAAATCAGAAAGGAAGAGCTGTTACAGAATCAAATGTAAGCAGCTGCAAGAAAAAAGCCCAGTTCTGTGACAGTCGTATGTTCACCTTGGTTATTATTTTGTACCTAGTTACCAGCCTGTGATTGGCACCTATAAATACAGAAGGTCAGCTCAGCTGGCAATAGATGTGATCCACACTAATTAGTATCTCATCCACTAAAAAATACAGAAAAAGGCACAGCCACATAAGCTGCAAAACTGAGTGCTAGCAGATTGAGGCTCTGGAAATGCATCTGAGAAGGCTGGGTGGGAATCAGGAAACTAAATGGGTACACGTGGAAGCAAGAGGACAGGAAGGTATATAGGGAGCACTCGGGGAGCTCATCACTCCCCGAGTTAGCAACAGGACATAGGGTTTCATGGGGCCCAGTCACCAGACTGGGATGTGCAGGCATCCTTCTGTCTGACCACTTGCTCTTGACCTATGTGTAAGGCTGCTTTGGACGTGAGAACAGGGGACACCAAAAGCCTGGTGGCACGTGAGAACGCCAGCATTCTGCAGCTTTTGAAGGCAATAGGTGCAGGCTGGCAAGTCGCTGAATGCCTGCTGTGAAATTCAAGCCCTTGGTGAAATGCAATTTCCGCATGAGCCGCACGCTGGCTGAGGAGAGGGCAGCAAGGCGCAGGGACCGAGCACAGACCCACAGCTCCACACCCTGCCCGGGCGACACAGGCTGGAGCCCAGCCAGTTCCTCCCATGGATCCTTTATAGCTTCATCTCTTCTCCGTGGAGCCCCGCTCCGGTGCGGTTCAGGCTGCCAAACCCAGATGGGAGCTCTGGATGTTTTCCTTCCTATCCACAGAAGCCCTTTTATCTTTCAGCTGCCACGTCGATCCCAACAGGAAAACAATCAGCAAGTCTCTCTATCAGCCAGGGACATCAGGGACACGGACATGTGTAAGCCTCACTCCTGCTCCCAGCCCTTATCTGCCCCATTGCAGCTGTGTGACCTGCTGAAGAGCCCAAGCTGCCCCCTCACCCTGTGATATGTCCAGGGCAAGGAGCAGAGAAGTGCCCAGATCTGCTGCGAGACCCCTGTCTGGCATCAGGGCTGCTCCCAGGGTGTTACCTTTTGCCAACCACCTTGGACAAGTGACAAGGGATGTTGAAGAGAAAAGGAGCTGTGACACCAGTGGAGCCCCTGGTGACTTGTCACCTGCTTGTGCAGTTCTTCCCACTTCCCCTTCATCTGCACTGAACTGGCACCAAGTGAGCCGCATCAGAGACTGCTTCTTAGCTAACATTCATGCAAGAAACCCTTAATCTATATTTAAATAAGGGCTGAGTACTCTGAAAAGTGAGGGACTGGGAAAAAAAAATACACAGATATTCCCAGGGTCTTCCAATACAAGCTCCAGAAAGGTTATGCAGGATGAGCACTTTGGTATTCACATCCAGTTCCTGCTGCTGTTCAGAGCTGCTGCACAGTCCTGGAGATAAGGAGCTTTCAGCCCTAGCATAGATGCCTTCAGCCTGTCTGGGCAGTGTCCTTTAGTTCCGTCCAGGAGCGTGGCAGCTAGCAGTAAAAAGAGCCTGTAATCAGCTGTAATTAAAACCCACCATCACAACGAAGGGAAAGGCTTCCAGACAAGATGTCCCCTGCTCCCACAGAGAAGTCTCTGTCCTCATAAGCCTCCTGTGAGGGAACAGGAGCCCTTTTCTTGCAGGGAGGAAAGCTGAGGGTCACGCATGTTACCAAAGGGTTACCCAGCAATTGCGTGGCTGGGCCGGGAGCGGGTCTGTGCAATGGCCCATTTGTAGTGCCCAGATAAAACATCTTTCAGGTGTACAACGCATCTTGAATGGGGTAGCGGCTCCTGCGTTGCGACTGACGAGGGCGACCAAAACCCATACAACACAAAGCCACCCGGGGCCTCGTGCCCAAGAGCAGATGCTGGTTACCGCATGACCTGAAGCTAATTAAACCCGATGACCTGTATAAGCAAGGCTTCTTTGCCACGTTGTCTACTGACCATGCAATAAAAGGAACTGTTTTATTTTTAGCCTCTCACTGACACAGCATAGCACCGAGACGCAGATGTGGTAAATTTTCTCAGGCATTAAAGCACTGAAATGAAGGAGTCATTGCAGCAAATTTTGTCCTTCAAGTTCTTAAGCAGGACACAGACCATCACTGCCTGAGTCACCCAGCCTCACAGCAGCACAAACTTGCTGTCTATACCCTGGGTTGCCTTTTTACGGTAAATCCACCTCCTTACCAGCCTGTCATGGCACAAAGCTTTTAGCAATTAATATTTCTGCACCGGTAGGAACATCCCCTACAGTTTGAAGACGCAAACAGTTCTTCCTGGCAATCCACGGTGCAGCTGCCAGAGGCTACCAATCTGAGCCGGAGCCTCGGTGTTATTTTAAGCAGTGCTCCCAGCTGCAGCAGCACTGCGTTCGCCAAAACCCTTCCTTCTAGAAAGGAAGAAAACTAGCCAGGATGTATGGTGACTTTCAGGGAGACCAAGCGTTGACTCTTTCCCAGCATGTCATGAGAATAAAGTTAATCCACACTTTATCACAGACAGGTGAAGAAACTTATACACCTTGTATGCTCAAATCCATGTATTTTGGCTGTCCCTTTCACTCTAAATTTAATACACATCCCTCAAACTCCAGCCCGATACCAGGACCTAGATGAGTATTTTGTTCATTCCTATCACAGAACAAACATGTGGCACAGTCACTGAGCTGTATTAAAAGCCAAAGGTAGGGACCCACCTGTACGTGACGATGAATGAGGTCTTTAAAGGATAGAAGGTCAGTATCAGACTGACACAGCGCAGAACGCCAAGAAGAATCTGTGCATTTCTGATTCACCTGTTGCTAGGTAGCCAGCCCCGCTGCACATCTACAGGGACACAGCTGTGGGCTTCAAAGTGATTTCTGACTTTATTGTTTTACTGATTAGAATTGAGGTCAGGGTGGAGAGCTCCAGGCATACGCAGAGGGAGCGCTGATGCTATGGGGTTCAACTGTGGCTAACAGTGACACCCCGGGAGTACATCCCATGCTGTAAGAGCACTAGGCACACACATGTGCTATCCCACTCATAGGCAGGAGCAAGCAAAGGAAAGACTTAGGTGTGCAGCACTTACTGAGGGCTCTGCACTGCTTGCAAGCTTGGTGATGTGCACACATACCTGAGAAGAGTGATTAAGACAAGCGCTCTGCTTCAGGGTCACCAAGTGCCTCTGGCCAAGTCCTGCTGCTTTTCTGCTCCCCTGACCACGCTGAAAAGCTCGGACATGTCCACCAGGTACCTGGGTATAATGGTAGCAGGTGCCAGGAAAATGCCCTTGAATGACAAAATAGATGCCCTTCCTGAGGGATGGGGTGAGTGCGTCCCCCCACCGTGCACTCATGCTTCCTCCCTCCCTTGGCCATCTGGCAGCATGGCCCACCCGAGGGATGCCTCACAGCAGCTTCATCCAAAGCCTTGGGCAGGATGCAAATAAACCCAACTGCAGTTCACAGACAGTACTTGCGAAAGCTTTTGGGATGCCAGCAGAGAGGTCTCCCTCCCCGTAGGCACGCTCACCACAGGGCACGAACCCAAACTGCTTCTGTTTTAACTACCCATCGAGAGAAACACTCAATTATCATCTCAGTCAATTTAGCAAAGGGTCACTTTAGATAAAACAAACTGAATAAAGGTGAGCACCTCGCATAATCTAAATCCCATTTACTCCCACACATAGAGTAAATAAAAAACTACATGGTATATTGTGCAACATGGTCTACTGAGAAGTACATGTATAATAAACATCCCCATTCGAAAAGTGGTTAAAGGAGGGGTGCAATGAGCTGTGGAGGAAACATCAGGAAGATGAATCCAAGTGCTCATCCAGGTCTAAGGTCTCCCAGCTTCAGTCTGCTTCCTGTGGTGGATCTTGGCAGTCAATGCTAGCAAACTGAAGCAGACCTGTTGGCCAAGAAAATGACAGTATGAGTTATGGGACTAGGTGATGACACTTAAAGCGATGGTTTGCAAAGTGCTTCAGTCACAAAAGAGAGGTGGAGGGGGATGACCATCACGTTGACCAGCATGCCTTGCTCTCAGCTGGTTTAGTTTAGAATATATACAGGAAATATCCATACTCAAACCTTTGAAGAAGAATAAGTTTACAAAGGGTCACCCACAAGGTTAAGACTGCCAGTCCGAGATGGAGCCTGAAGTGGTAAGAACTGCATCAAGATAAGGCAGTTCAGATGCATCATACAGCCCCAAGGGGAATTATCTGTTGGATGAGAAAAACCAGGAGCTGCACAGAGCTGCTCAGGTTCTCAGATTTCCTTACTCACGTGGTCCCAAAGCTCTGCTCTTATTCTAGAAAGTTTGTGTGCAAGCTTGCCAACCATTACCCAGCCCCTGCACAGGTTAGATGAGGAAAGAAAAACCTTTTCCAACACCCTTGCTGGTTGCTCATGCAATACTTAACATTACTGGTGCTCAAAGGCTTTGATGGCAGCTTCTGACTTGGCCCTCCCCAGTCCCAAAAGGCCTGTTGTTCTGGAGAGACATTAGGTAGCACCTACATCCCAAAGACTGTAGATACAAGTCCAGAAAGGACTTGCGTAAGTAGCAGGTTATTACAGCAAATTCCTAGGCTTTCCAGACACTTTCAGTTTTGCCACGTTCAACAACATTTAAAAAGAAAAATCTCTTCCATGTTTAATTTGATGGGAAAGAATTTGTGATCAAGTGGCAGGCAACATTTTTTGTGATGGCTGTTTAAGCTAAGGAACCCTGAAGACTATGTTGCTATGATGCCATTTCAGAATTAAGAACAGGTAATGTTGATTCCTCCTCCACATCTCTGGGCAGGAGGAGAATGATGGACATTGCTTGAAAGAACACTGCTCGAAGGTATGTGTATCATCAGGGAGCAAAAAAGGGGCTGCTTTACCTTGCATGTAATTTGTGAAGGGAAAAATACTTCAGGCTAACCCGAAGAGCTGACATGTGGCTGCAAGAACAGCATGGTCCTAATGTCAGAGTTGCATGCAGGTGAGAAATCAGTTGGCAAACACAGTTATGACAGGCTGCTCCAGAGAAAGCTTTCTGATTGCAGAAAAGGAGCTTGGATTATAAAGGTGGAAAATGGCACAGAGGAGAAGAAAGCCAGCAGAGAATGGTTAATCTCAGCTGTTTGTACTGGAGACATGAAGCACTGAGGCTGTAGGGATCTGCTTCTTCCATCAGACTCGGCAAAAGCTGATGTTCTGAAACCCCCAGTGGCAGTGAAAGCTCCTGGGTCCTGGCCCTCCTCTCTTTCTCTAACTGCACTTGATTACAATGATGAATTACAGAGCTAGAGAAACACAAACCAAGATAATTAC
This sequence comes from Rynchops niger, assembly GCA_013400035.1. Lineage (NCBI taxonomy): Eukaryota > Metazoa > Chordata > Aves > Charadriiformes > Laridae > Rynchops > Rynchops niger. The sequence continues at coordinate 696,284 of VXBH01000721.1, forward strand.
AAACTCTAATGGATTTATCATAGAATAGGTGTCTGCCCCCCCAAACACCCAACAGCCTCTTGTAACTTTTTTTTGTCCCTTCTACAGGCTTGGCTGCTTGGGCTTGAGGCCAGCCCGGACAGATGCAACTCTGTGGCCCTGGATGGTGCTGCTGGGAAAAGAGCTGTGAGGATCCTCATCACATCCTTCTCTGTTTCACTAACTAGCTGCATTTTCGTGCCTATGGTCCTTGCCTCAGCGAAATTATGACTATGGCTATACCTGCCCAGGTAACTTGCTGACCCAGGCCCAATTTGCTTTTCTGGCTTGACCTTGGACCTGCCTTTTTCTTATGGACTTGCCTGGAGACCACTGGACTGTGACTGGCCCTGGTTACTGTCACTGGACTTGCCCTGCTCGTTTTGCTCAATTACCCTGGGACTGCATCACTGAGGCCACTGCCCTGCTGCCACCCTTTGCTCCAGCTCATCTTCCCTTACAGAGCAGCACCTGACATCGCTGCTCCTTGACACAAAAACTTAATTATGGAAACCAAAACGTTACACGTATAACCTTGATACCACTAAAGAAAATTGCCACCAGCAGCAATGGCATAGACAGGCTCTTCAGAAAACCTTCACTTACAGATGGTTTTACTAGATGAGTAGAATAAAGTTTTTAAATTAATAAAAACGATATATGTAAACCTAGAAGTTTTGCTTATATGTATACCTAGCAGTTTTGCTCATGTATTAGCACCATTACTGGTGCAATACCTCCTAAGGAAGGAATTTGTTTTTGCCTGGAGGAAGTCTGAATTTAAAATCCTTTCAGTGCTGACTTGAGATAGTCCTGAAACTTCCCCAGAAATAACAAATGCAAAAGTAGCAGAAATTACAGCTGTGCTACAGAGCCTGCCTGAAAGGCCCTTCCTGCCCAGAGACACCCCTGACATTTGCTTGTTTGAAAGAAGATGCAGCAAGATAACTGGGCCTATAGAGACAAAGTTCTCGCTCAGTTTGGCAGGGGCTGAGACCTGAAGCTGATGATGGGGCACCTCTCTGCTGCTGTACCTGCTTCTTGTCATTTACCCTGCTCTTTCTACCCTCAAAACCAGAGAAATGCAAATTCTAACACTCTCTCTCTCACAAGGTAGGGTGTGAAAATCCTAGGTTTGGTCTTTCTTGGAAACCTTTTCCCTGGCTTCAGAATAACCCTGAGCAGATTATTTTAGGGATGGCTTGCTTTTCTACTCCAGCAGAGCAGGGACTGGACTCTCCTCCACAGATGCTGCAACACGTTAACATCAGAGCAGTCACCCATGAGAAGAGGCTGGCACAGAGGCAAGGACAGAGACTTTAAGGCAAGGGACCTAGAAGGCTCATTGAGGAGGGCTCTGGGAGCAGAAGCTTTGGACAGGGTGGAAGATAAGACATTTGAACTGAGTGAGGGTAGTCCTGGAGAAGGGCAGAGAAGCAGCCCCTATGAAGAATGAGGATTCTGTCTTAGGATAAGGATGAAAAGGAGATTGTGCTGAATGTGGAGGTCTTTGGGACAAGAGCAATTGGAACTTAGGACCCCAAGTTCTGGTGTTTTGGTGGAAAACATCTGCATGATCAGAACTCAGCCAGGGTATTTCCTCTTCTGTAGCAACTCTGCTGGTTTCTCCTTATTTCCTGTAGCATCCCAGCAAAGCTCTGACCCACCTTCTCCTCGGTGCTGGTTCCTGTTCCTCCCATCCTTTCTCTTCTGTGGGTAGACAAGCATAAGGAAACCATCTTCCCCCTCCCTCCTCAACCTCAGAACTCTTCCTTTGCCCCAATTTCTCCAGTCACAAGTCATCATCACAAGTCATATCAAGAAAAATTCTCCTTTAGAACACACACCAGCTTAGAAGGTCTTACCTCTAACTGGGTCCTGCAAGATCTGGTCATAGAAATGGGGGTATCTGTAGAAAAAGAAAACTAAAGAGCCAGACACAACTGCACGAAGATCACCAAAAATGCCAGACTGCTGCAAGAAAATAGCAAGCTCTTTGTACAATGATCGGTTCTACAACTACTTATTCAGGGTCCCACTGGAGAACTAAATGGCACAAGACATTCACATCCATCAGAGATTGTCCTTTTAATATTGTCTGTAATCTGTGACAGGTAACCCCATTCATGCTTTTTTTTGAGTATTCAAATCCATGTTTTATTACTAAAGTTAAGATGTTAGAGCATGACTTTTGTAGAAAGGAATAAACTTCAGAGCAAGTTTTGCAGGCATGAAGTGCACAGACTTTGGTTATATTTAGTAACGCGACTATAGTTTTGTTCTACTTTGTGTTGGAGCGCTATCAGTTGATCCTGCCTCTTTTCATTCCACTTGGATTTGTTCTTTGTTAAATTAATGAGGACTTAACAGAAAGTAAATCACATGCTATTTAATAAGGCTTCAGATTAAGTACTAAAAAGCCACAAACATGTTGAAGTCTACATGAAAGCCCCACAGCTTTGCTCATCCTTAGTCACAATTGTTTTCAGAGCAAACTGCAGTGTCATTTGTGTCCCAGCATGAAGATTAAGCTTGTTAACCCTTGTCAAGATACTCTGATGTTTGTTGTTGCCATGTTCACTCCAGCATTTTTTCCTAAAGCTTAGTCTCCTTGAGCCTGATACCAATTTGCCTGCAAACCTCTCATGTTACAGTTAATTAGGTTGTTGCAAAGCCTACCTTTAGTGGGATAGCCTCTCCCTTTCCTTCCACGTAAGAAGGGCCAAGCATATCAACACTTCACCAGAAACAACAGATTAATTTATCATATGAGCTGCAACTGTATCATACAGGAAAGTCTGGGCTCTTTCCTCGTTATCCGTTTAGCCTTGGAAGTTACATCAAGGTATGCAGGGGGCGTTGAGAGCACCTCTTACATGTACTATTCCAGGCTGTGCCACCTGAGGAACATGATAATGTTAACATTTGAGCGTATTTACAGCTGAAGGCCTCTGCTAAGATTTGTGCTGTATAATTTGTACACCCAACCCTTGCTTACACATCAATAATTGAAAAACTACCAAACCTAAAACATCTGCTGGAGTGTTTATTCTGTAGCCATGCTGACCCTGGCAGCTTTCACTTCGGATGCTCCGTCTCTGCTAGAAACAGTTAGATTCCCTTGCTTAGAAAACCTCTAGCTTTATTTTTATTTTCAGCCCTAGCGCCTTGTGTTCCTGCCATTTCCTACACAGGCTGCATTTGCTGCCAGAAATTTATCTGCCACCATGCATCTAGATTTTTTGCTCCTGATGAGGCCAGCTGGAACATTATGGTAACCTGCTGGTTGTGACAGGCAAGTAAATTGACATAGAAAACCTGATTCTTTTATAACAGAATCCTCCCCTGTAAAACACTACAGAAGGTAGAAATAAAATATTTGGTTTAGTTTGAGGCATTCAGGATTTGGGGGGAGGAAGAGGAAAGAGTCTGAAAGATAACCCATTGCAAGACACCTTTTGTTAAAACAAGTGAAAAGGTGACTCATTTGCATGTCATTATTTCTAACTAAACTTAATTGACTGCCTGTCCACTCTCCTCCCAGCCTATCACAAAAAAACACCCCCATCTTTACAGCAGTTTAAATGGAATATATGACTACTGATACTCTACCTATGCATTGTTCAGTCTCCGTATCTTCTGGAAGGTTGTAGCATTTCTTGCATGTAACCACATTAGAGAAAAATTTATTTGCAATGGAAATTATGAAACTGATGTTCTTGTAGTACATAGTCCTTCATCAGTGCAGCTACATTTCTTAAAGCAACATGAAATGATGGCCTGGTGGCAGAGAAGAGCAAAGGCACAACCTAGGAATGAAACACACAACTTAGGAATCAAAACCATGGTGTTCTGGCCTTTACACCAGCAGTAGATGAAAGACAGCTTGGAAAGATCCTTGTTTAAGCAACTGTGTCTGACTGAATGATGTGGCAGGGACAAAGGCACAGCATCAGAAGTGAATCTAAAACCATCTGTTAAATGTCATCATGCACAAAATGTGTTACTGCATTAGCTCCAGATCCAGGCATTCAGATCCACATTCTGGCTGGGATACTAAATAAAGAGCAGATAACTCTTAAGCTAACAGAACAGAAATATTAACCTTAATAAAAAAAGGTATGCAATTAATTACCCTGTTGAGAGAAAAGCCAGAAGGGGGTTTGCAGACAGGTACTGTGTGCCAAGACTATACTAAGCTGTCTGGGGTTTTGCAAAAAGAGGTTTCAAAGACCCTATGGTGGACCCAGAGCTGGAACGGCTGATCAGGACCAAGATGACTAACAAAGAAAAATAAACTTCTTGTGGCACTGGGAAAAATTCTGAGTTCCCCAGAGCAAGGTAATGCCGTTGCTATTCTAAATACCTGCTCAAAATTATTTGAGGCACAAACCCAAGAACTCAAGGCCTAAAGACGACCACTTTTATAACAGTTTTATTCAAGTCTGTGTGCTCTAGTGTTGAGACAAGGCCTAGATCAGCATTACACTGTAATACAATAATTTTAGCCATTGAACCAAGCCTGCTTGGCATCCTTGGTTTACAATTTACAGTACATCCAAAAAAAGAGCAAAGAGAAAAGAAATCCCAAAACGCCAACAACTTTCATTAGCTCTTTGCTTCACTTAAATATTGTTCTATAACATAAAATAATTTAATACAAAAAAGAACCGTAATCCAAATACACATAATACATTGACACAGAACAGAGGAAAGATACAGTAGATTATGCACAAGAGTATTCAGTTGATGTGTTACCTACAGTGAAACAAACTGGACATTAATATAATTTAACTATTTAAGCCCAAGAGGGTCAGAGGCAACAAGTCCAGGTCACAAATAAAGCTTTTTAAAAAATAATGCAATCTTCTTTTCCTCTAAGCTTACTGCTGTACAGAAGTTAAAGGAAGGCTCCAACAAATCACTTAATTTGACAACATTTCATCACACAAACAAGAAAAACTTGGTGGCCTCTGTTATTTTACTCAACTCTGGGATACATTACCATTTGCTAATGTAACTGCTTCATTGCAGGTTCTTCGGGCAAAACATACCTTCAGGTGCTATTTCCATAGCAACAGACTTTTTTTTGAACACCACAAACAGAAGAGAAGACATAGAGAGGTCTCCAAAACTGGACTGAAATGCTTAAGTTGTAAAATGAATCCCAGTCCTGCAGAGTTTGGAGTTCCTTATAAAGTACCCAACGCCCTCCACACAGTGATTTCAACACAAGGGGGAACTATCCCATATCTCAAAAGAACAGACACGGGGGCATGTTCTTACACTAGAGTAATCTACTCACCTGGTTCTTCAGATTTACAATGTTGTACCTAGGCGAGTCAGGTCACTGATTTTTGCATCTGGCTTTAAATAGAAGCAGGAGCAGATCCACAATTAATAAGGCAAAAGAAAGAAATAGCTTATAAAAAGGAGGAGGAAATACCTTCTCTGGCTGAGAAATTCTTAGACTTTCAAAGCCACAGAAGAGACATTTTAAAAGCACAGGTATTTTCCCTGATTTTTCCACCACTGTTGCCCTGCCCACTCCACATAAGCCTCTCAACTTAAGTCAGGTAAAATATCTCAGATATTTCCAGCTTGTCCTGAACTTATGACAAAGAAATATATACCAGCACAAACTGCTGCGCCAACAGCTGGCAAACAAGAACCCATGAACTCTAGTAACAGTGGTGGATGTTGATCATCGCTGAACTTGTCAGGTCTGCTCACCAGCCTGGAGGGATGCATGTTTGAAATGAGAAGAAAACACCTGAGAAAAGGCCTCAGGTTAAACTGACATTTGCACAGACAACCTCCACACACCACTTACGGCCCCTTTACAGCTAGAAATCTGCTAATGCAGAAGTCATTGATCTTTCCTCCTGTGTCAGAAAACATTCTCAAAGCTTACCCTGTTTATGGTAAGAATTATCAGTCAAATAGGCATGGCATGTGCAATCGTGGAAAGGCCACATGAGTCAGCAATAAAACCAGGATTTACTCAGAGGCTTGCGAAGGAACTCTTTCCTCAGGTAAATTGACTCTTTCTTCTGACAATCCACAGAGCCTGGTTTTTCACCAGTAATCTCAACAGGACAATCCCCCAATTTAGATTAAGAGAGCTTTGCTGAATTGGGGTCTTGTACATTTTGATCCACAGATACATTCCACTGACTTCAGTGATGTTCAAGCATGTGAAGAAGAGCTTTTTGAATTGAGGCCTCTTCCCTTTTAACTTGAAAGATAATTACCCTAAATATAAACTTTTACTTCTAGATGTTCCTGGCTTTATATGGTTTCTTACTGTAACTGCCAAATATGAGGGGCACTAGTGCCTACTGACTTTAAGTGGATCTAGGTATATTCTCCACTTCACATTTAGCCATCCCCCAAAGAGATCCATGTTGCACAAGAATGGATTTTACTCTCTGCAAAGACCACCGGCCAAACTCAAACTATTCAATTAGCAAGTACTCCTATGCTTTCTTTTCTTTTTTTTTTTTTCCTTTTTTTTTTTTTTTTGCTGTGGCTTTACTCTTTACAGTCTAGGATTTATGGATGTTATGGTTGTCAAGATAACCTTGAAAACAAAGCAATGGCAGAACTGATGCAGTAACACCTGCTTGAGATGCAGTGTGAAAAAGTTAGCTCAGAGGTATCAGCTGCCCTATTCAGGCAAAACCTGACCCTGTTGACAACATAAGAGCATGCAAGACGGAAGAACAAGCCTACTATGAATACCTGGGCGATCAGTCGAGCCTTTTCGTGACACAGACTGGGCCTGGGAGAAAACACATTACCCAAGCTGGGAAGGGGCCACATCCAAGTAACCCAGGTTGAGAAGTGGCCACATCCACAAATTCCAGAAGAACCTAAGGAAGCAGCTCAGTTCTCCTGCAGATGAAGTTAAACTCAAGCAGCTCAGTGTGCAATTGAGCTATGCCAGACAGCAATCAGAGGCCAGGTTTGTTTTGAAACTCAATGAGGAGAAACTAAGTACAACTGTTCCCCACCAACTTGTTCATTTATATAATGAAATCTGCTGTTAGCAGCATTCTTATCAATGAAGCTTGGAAAAACACCAGCATGTCTTCCTGCTGCATTATAGCCTCTACTGCTAAGAGAGCAAGCCACAAAAGAATCAGGACATGGCTAGAACAATGTTTCTACTTTCTCAGACCCATATATCTCTCTTCAAGACAAGAAGGTTAGCGTTACCCACCTCAACATCTGTTCTTGAGAAAGTGCTAAATTGGAACAATCATGGTAGAAGAGGGAGACAGTGTCAATCACTCTGAAATAGCATATACAAAATGCGTTATTCTGGTCTTATATTGGAGTTTCAGCCAACAGCTTTTGAACACAATGTAGGTTCTCACTAGCTATCCTGGCAGCTAAATTTTGAGCAGGGACAAGATCATAGAAAAGTATTTCTGAATAATGAAGCCCCCCCACCCCATGATCGTTTTTCAAATATCTTTTTTTAAGCAAATAAAACTTTGGCATTCCTCCTGCAAATGTGTTCTGAGCACCCTTTTGCTAGCTGTGCATCCATGTGACCCATCAGGTACAGGCCAAACAGTAGCCCACTTCAAACTGAGCTTATAAATCCACTACACTACACACTAAAAGTGTGTCATGATTTCTTAATATTAGCTACATTAGGCTGTCTGCATATTATTAGCATTCAGATACAATAAGGACTGTATTAGGAGCTGATAGGTTAGAAAAATGATACTGCAAATACAGGGAAACTATCAGGATTGCATGTAGGTTCACTTTAAGAGCACATAATATCATTTTTAAAAAAAGTAATCTATTTTCAAAAAACAGACCTTCACTTTTAAAAGCAGCAGTGACCAATAAGAAATCACCACCTTTCGGTCTGTGGACAATCCCCTCTTCCACAGGTCAGAAACCATCAAGAAAAATGCCCTGCCTTGTCATTTATTGTTTATTTTGGAGATATATATAGTAAAAGCAAGTATAATCTTATAAAACTGAATTGCTGGCTTTATTTTTCCACCAGGAACTTGCATGTCAGAGCCAAATACAAGTGCTTGCCTCTGTCCTCCTATTGTTCCAGCTTCAATTGCCTACCTAGAGCAATTCTTACCAAAACTTACGCTTTCTCCCAATTCCATCTCTACAAATGAGGTAGTTCAGGGTAAAATAAAACAAACCCACCAGAAATTAAGTAACTACACATTCCTCGAATTGCTTACCTATGATGCCAAGATAGTACCAAGCAGCTAGTATCCCTCTGTCCTCTGACTGCATTAAGAAGGATAATTTCACTCTTATTTGCTGTTTCCTGCCAAGCTCTGCTTTAACTTCTCCCAGTTGAGTCTTATACTTCTAGTTTGGAAACATTTTAGGTCAAAGTGCACCAAAAACATGTATTGGTTTCTGTCTTAGGCCCCCAAGTACTATGGTAACAAGAATTAATAACCAATAAAGATGGGATAGGGGCAGAATTCTAATTGAGAGATAAGGAGAGCCAGTGATAGTGCACTTCTTTCCACAGATGAGTACGCACATCAGTAAGTAGGAGGACATGAAATGTTTACTGTCCTGATGTGTGATGAATAACCCTACACAACTGAAAACTACAAACCAGGAGTTCCCTCCAAAAAGCAACCTCAGGCCTTAGCAAGGAGGCAAGTGAGATAGAAGGCACCTAGGAATACAGGATGCACATAACACGTACATAGGTATTTCACAGGCTTAAAAGACCAAGCCAAAAACCAAACAGTTCAAGAAGCCATTCTCGGTAGGAAAAATATGTTCCCAGCTTTTAGAACCAAAGAAAAAAAAAATTTCACTCATGTATGGAAGGAGCTTAAACGTGTTTCTGGTATACAAACATTGATGAAATGCTGAAGACCTCCCAGTTGCAAAAAAGGGAGATCCTTGTTAGAGAGGAACAATAATAATTCCAGTAGCTACACATCAGACCCACCACCCAGTCACCACTGGGAAATTACCTTTTAATTAAACAAACACCTATTAGCCTGGTAATGACTATTTTTAAGACGCAAAAATAAAGCTGATGTAGGTAATTTCAGAAACTGTATTCATCTCTGATCAACGGCAAAGCTGCTTAAAAAAGCTGATCATGAGAAAAAAACAAAAGCAAACGCATATTTTAACTGCAGCATCTGACTTTCTATTAGCATGTTCAATAGAGGGAGCAGCAGAATAAACCATAAATGCATTTCCATACTGCCTCGTCAAACTGAAAGTAGGGCTGAGGTAACAATAAACAAGCAAGTTTAACTAACAAGAGTTAACAAACTCTTTTGTTTTTTAACCACCAAAAAAAAAAAAAAGGAGGAAAACCTAAACCCCAATCTGGATTAGAAACAGAAAAAGACAAAAATTTGGTTAAAGTCCTGTCCAGCTAGATACAACACCACTGGTTGCACAAGCCACTCTATTCTAATCTTACAATAGGAAATTTAACAGAATAACATAGCAGGGCATTCTTTCCTAAAGGTATCTTAATTATATGATCAACCAAAGGTTTATGAAGTCTGGAAGTTACCGTCTCTGACAGCACAAGTATGTTCTAGTTCTCTTTGTACATACATGCTGCACTTATTGCTTGTCTGCAAATGTTTTAACACATGCCTATCCACCCACTTTAATGTCCACTTTTACCCAAATTATAGCGTTGAGTTATAAATACGAAAGCTAAGAATCTGTCCTGCAGCGATAGGATAAGGATCAGAAAATTTCATTTCCAAATATAGGCATCTTTGTTTCATACTGAAAAAGGCGAAGCCAAAAGGAAAACCTGCAGCACTATGCAAGATAATAAGCCTCCTTATTTGCCATAGATTTGGTAAGAGTTCTTGAGAATATATCCAAAACACATGGGAAAGGTTAGAAAGCAATAAGTGTATTTTCCAAGAAGAAAGGTTTCAAAAAAAAAAAAACCAAAAAGAAACCAACCCAGTATTATTAGCTTAAAATTACCTACAAAAGTAATAATTGTATTTTGAGATATAGTATTAGTTTGGGTCCATACATCTAATGTGACTCCAGTTCCCATATTTATCCCACAGAGACGAACTAAGTTTCAAATAAAAGTTACACTCAAGGTAGAAAGGTGACTCAAGATGGGAGGTTTCCTGTCATTTTCTCTTTAACAGAACACTCCAGATGACAAAGACCTTTCTTTACTTGACCGTTACTGCCTCACCTTCAACAGAGAGAGGGGTATCTGGTTTCATGACAAATTGAAGTAACATCTTTATGCAGTATTGTCCATAAAGTCTTAAGATCGCAGCATGCTATGGAGAGAAGGCAACTACTCCTATTTCTAGAGGTACAGAAGAATACTTCATCATAAGAGCGTGCCAAATCAGAACTGGTCTTTCCACATCAGTAAGGAAAATTTCACTTTGAAAATACTCATTTTGTTAGAAAACCACTACAAAAAGAATATTTTCACTGAGGTTCCCTGCCCCATACTGAGTATCAACCCACTGCAATAATAATCTGAAGGAAAAAAAAAAAATAACACCACAAACCTATAAAAAGTTTATTTGCACCTGTAAAGAGTATTGAAAGGAGATAAGACTACTTGCTGGCAAAACAGAGCATTGTGCAGTCCATAGGAAGCAACAGTATTAGAAAAAATTCCATAACTATTATCACCTTAGTTTTGACACAAAAGCTTTCTTCTCTCTACCTGTCCCACACTCAATTTCTGTGAAACCAGTAGAAATTTATCCAAAAAATTATTTTTGCACTGGTTGCTCTGTCTGTGCTTTCCCTCCAACTTTACAGGGAAAAACAAACAGGCTACAAGGATGGTATATTTTGAAGGGCTGGCAAATTTTTTCCTATTTCTTAAATCAGCACATCAATTACATAAATTAATGATACATACTGCCAGCTGACTATTGGAAAGAAAATACATATCTATTTCCAGACCAGAAAACTCTCAGCAACAATCTTACTACTATCAGTTAAAAAATTCGTCGCTTTCTCTTTGTGAGCCCTGTAATTACTTGAACACATTTTACCCCAGGCTTTTGTCATTACATTTTAGACTGCTCAGTGATTTTGCACTCTCATATTATCTTCTTCTCATTTTCTCGGAAAAAAAGGTGCAACTTATTCAGATATTTAAGAAGCAATATATTTATTAATTTTTTTTTATACTAAGATTTTCACCATCTTCCTCAAGAACACTGCTAGAAAGGTACGTCAATCAACATGATTATGAAACTTTTGTCTCACTGACAAATGGGAATACCAGTAACCAGTAGAAAAAGATTTGTGAGCTGACTGGCTCATATCTTCTCAGTATCTCATGGACTACAGTGAAGCACTCCCTTTGGAGATTTGGAGCACCTCAGCTCCCAAAACTGGGAAGGAAAAAACCTAACAGATTAAGAAAGGAGAGAAATCAATCCAGGATGAGAGAAATGGATGAGGTTACAAGCTATCTTAAACATGCACATAGCCTCTGGCCTTAGGACACCAGCTGCAACAACTTTTGGGATGCATAAGGTAAAACACCTGACAATGCTTTGCCTTGTGAGCCCCCCTCTGCCTGTCAGAGAATACCCCACCACCAGCTAAAGCTTTGTTTGTACAACAGACTGCTCTTGCCTGATACCTCACGTTAGTCACAGGGCTCCCAACCGGAAGACAGTTATGGGTTGACACTCGAAGACTACCTCATTGTATTTCACATGCTAGATTCAAGGAAGATAATTGCATCCAAGGACTGTTTAAAAAAAAAAAAAAAAAAAACACCACAAAAAAACTATACCAAAAAACTGGCAGCTTTGTAATAGTGAATACCTAGGTTGGAAACCCTGATCTGGAGCCTTGACTCCTTGTCATCGATCCTACCCAGTTCCTCTGGTGTAGCAATGTTCATTTTTGCGTTAGGGAAGATGCTCGTTGGAGCATAATACTTCTAATAGATAAGCTACACTCCGCCTTCACCAAGTGATTACCTAAAAGGGAGATAGGGAGAAGGGGGTTTTGATACTTCATCCTCCACTTCCTTAAGCAAAAGAGGTGACAAAACAACTTGGCTTTAGAACTGCCTTGCCTGCTGGAAACTTGACAGAAACCTTACTTGGTGAAAGCAACTGGTCAACTATGAGAAAGCTTAGTGGTCTGAGTTAAACCAATGTGACCTAGAAATGCAACCTCCCATTCCACACAAGTAAATGGGTGTTGAAAGATTTCTGTTTGAATGGAGCTATTCCAGACTATGCTTCCTATGACTTTTGTGATGATACTTTTTGCATAGAAAGTGTTACATTTCATAACAGCTGATCCAGTTTTGCTTCAGACTTTTTAGAATAGTAAGGCAGCCTAGGAAAAATAGATAATTTTAATCTCCTGCTTCATATCTTTCTGACAGTCTCTGGCTGGGCTTTCCTTGCGTTTACTTCTATAGCACAATCGAAATGAACCATCTGTTTGGATGGGGTTTGCCTTATTTAATTTTCAGGATCACAAACTGAGTTTTCAGAAATGGAAAGCAAGAGGACGAATGCTTAAGAAATGAAGAGTGTTAAAGGCATTTAACAAAAGCGTCAGAAACGTAAGTATTTTAGCCCCACACCAGAACACCTTGTCTACACAGTCAACAGTCTTATCCAGCTTCAGCAGCTAGCATGGCATTATTAAGGCTAGCTCTGGAGCATTCAATAGGAAAGCAAAAAAGTACTTCTACCACTAAATGCATTTCATGGAACATGATAAACAAGAAATGTGTGACCTTTCTACACGAAAACATAATGTAACTGCTTGACAAAAGGGTGCACTTGATTAATGGCAACATGCTGGTTCTGGCCCTCAAAAAGAATTAAAAAACCCCTTAAGTACAGTATTTCCCCACACATGCTGGTTTTTAACATCAGGTTACAAACATATAAACACTTGGGTTCTCTGTGCTGACAGCTGCAAGAAAGTATTCATCTACATTGCCTTCACAGCAGGACTGGACTTCCCTAACAGGTTGAGTACTGCATTGACAGCACTTTCAAATCATTTATTTGCACCCAAATGGTCAGTAGATTAGCAAAATGAGCACAAATCTGTACAAAAAGAGTGAATGGATATGCTGTACCCTGCAATAAAGCAGTCTACCCTATTACACTCACATAAAGGCCACGCACCCTATTTATCATGCCAAAACTGGTGAAGAGTGAAGCTCTCATTAAAGCCAATAAGATATACCTGCAGAGGCACAGATACACTTGCAGTCTCTGTATAGAAAACTGTGAGCACAGGCACACCTGATTTGTGTGACTTCCTCCTTCAAGACGGGGTCTGTTCTTACTCCAGAGTTAGGAGTTTTTACATATTTGAACATCAATAAAAGTTTTAAATGTCTATAGTGCCTTTCACTCAAAGATCTCAAAGGACTTTATACCTATTACATATGTCCCAACCCCTCCCCCTGTGAGGTAGGTATTATCCCTATTATTTACAGATGGGGAAATTCAGGCACAGAGGTTCCATTATTTGCCCAAGGTCACACAGTGAGTAAGTGACAAAATAAAAAAGAATCCAGATGTTGCGATTCCTGTTTGCACAATCCAGCTACTAACAACACAAGCCTCAATTTCAAAAGAGCCTTAAACAATTATCAGTGCACATAAGAACAATCTTGGATTCCAAGGGCCACTCCTAAAAAGAGTTAAGAAAGGAGGAAAAACAGGAAGGAAAAAAAAGTGAGGGGACACATAACTTACTGCTGGAAGCTAACACAGCTTCAAAGAAAGAGTTCCTGCTAATTCCCTTCCCAAAGCTGAGGCAGCTTGGCTACGAGCCTGGGATGCGGGGGTGGGAAAAGGAGGCTGATGGAACCAAAGTTTGAAACAAAAAAGCAAGCTAGAATAAACAGCCATACCATAAAGCCCTCCTCTTTTTGAAAGCGGAGGGCCATAGAAAAATAGGGCTGAGAGGGACCTCAAGAGATCATTGAAGTCCATTCAACCTGCCTTGAAGCCAGGATCAACACCACCTACTCGTTCCCAACAGTCTAGTTGGCCCGTTCTCAAAGACCTCCATCAGTGGAGATGCCATGCCCTTCCTCTGCAATCTGTTCCACCTTGCACTATCACGTGAGCAAAAGAGGACAAGCGAGCGTAAGACAGATATTTCTGCTCCTCCAGTGGGGGTACCACGATTCCCAGGCCTGTCTAATGATCTGAATACATTTCAGAGAAGGTAGTATCCAGATATTTACTTGTTTCTGTCCTGGATTCCTTGGGAAAACATCAGACAGTGGTGTCCGCTGTAGTGTAATATTTGAGTTTTGAAAATACTGATTAATACCAGGATAGATACCAATATACCACTTACTGCAAGTGCCAAATCCTACAATGTCAGTAACAAAGACTTTGATATGATAATTTTAGCTCATTGCAGATTCAAATTGCAACAAGAGGGCAGGGAAGACTACAGAAAAACCCCACAGCAAAAGTCAGCAGCTCAGAGTTGCCAAGTTTCATCCAACTGCAGACAAAAATCAGACAGTTGAACACCACATTTTCAGCAGAGGCAGCACCATATGATCTCTGTAGCATCCCTCCGTCTCATCTGTCTTCAAAGTGCATTCTCAGTGCAAAAAGTAGGATTGAATTTAGAGGGGCTCGCTGTCCCCAGTGGATTTCATACTAAGACCAGAATTCTTGCTTGAGTTCATATGCTGCAGCTTTGTGTGTGTTAAGTTCACTTCTGCATAGCGGAATGGTGCTGTCCTGGCTCTGCCCCTCAGCATCTATGTCCAACAGTGTCCGCTCCTCTACAGGAAGACCCACCTGGAAAGGAAGCAATGCAGGCAGTCCAGGTCTCTCTTCTACAGTGCTGCTGCTACTAGCAAAACAGGAGTCCAGATTGCTTGGTGTATCAGTACTTGAACTGTTGGCAGAAGATTCACCCTTGGCATTGCTGGGTGACACAAACCACCAGGGATCAAGCCGCTGACGACTGGCTGCAGGACGTGGCCGGGGCAGGAACTCCAATGTCTTGGGTCTTTCCAGTGTGGGGTCCTGCTGTGCATTCCATCGTCTCGGGGTTGGAGGAAAAACAAGGTTGGGGTCTGGCAGGCGAGGGACCTCATTGGGATCTCTACTTGGACTAGGTGTTTTTAATACACCTATCCAAAACAGAGAATGTAAGAGAAGAGGGAAACATGTTAGATGTCACTGCTAAATGGTTCCAACAGATCTTAGTTTACTGTATGTATACTGTGAAAATATTTTCAAAGCAGAAAGTCTCCATTCAGAATCTACAAACTCCGTATCTTCAAGATTATGCCAGTCTGAAGTGAATAACTGGCTTCTTTATCCCTACACTGTCCTCCACACATTGCAAGACACCTGTTTCAATGACCTAGCACAAGCAGCAAATTTCATTCTTTCTCTCATTTGCTTTCTTCAATTTTCGGACTGGAAAGCATGGATATGACCTCCTACTCGAGGTGAGGACTCTCCAAATCCTTCAGAGGGCACATTACCCGTTAACAGCCTGACTGGATCAGGGAGACACTTGCACAGCAGGATGTGTGACACCTGTTTGCAGTGAGCAGGACAAACTTCCTTGAAGAGCCATTTAACACACTACCTACTGTGGATGCTTCCTGGTTTATTTTTGTTTAGGAGTGGGAGACAGGGGGGATTTTGGTTTGGTTTTTTTTGTTATGCCTTTTTTTTTTTTTACGAACACAACATAACTTTTAAGTTTTCATGAATACCATTTTAATGAGTATTCTCAGCTGCATTAACCCACATTTTACTGCAGACTGCCATTCAACAGACAACCTCACATTTTGTTTTACCACTGGGAAAAGTCTAATTAAAATCAGGTTTTAATTTATTATTCTAGTCCTTTTTTGTTTTTGTTTTTTTTTTTTTCCCTCTGAATTATTAGGGCAAGAAAACAGGAAAGCAGTTTTGAATTTATCAAGTCACAGCCACTCCTAAAGACTGCAGTGAGAACACTACCTACCCAAGAAGATCCCTCTTGCTTCTAAAGGAATATTAAAGATCTAGTGTTCACTGCCTTAAAGATCAAAATTTACTTTGAAATTGTAACAGCAATACCAAAATGTGTATAAAGGCAATGGAGATGGAATCCTCAAGGAACTGATAAAAATGCAAAATATTTGTATTTGGTACCATCTTTTTCTAAGAAACAATATTATGTTCTGGCTTACAGCATTATTCTGTTCAAGTTCTGTGTAAAGACAGCATCCATAAGATCTTGTTGGCTGGCCATCACAATGGATACTGTATAACTAACATGTTTACTTCCTAACAAGTAATTACATTGTTTGGGTCTTTGTTCTGAAGAGGAAAAGGAAGAAGGCTGAAAACCTACCTGCTCCCAGTGCTCCAGTTAAACAGCTACTGGAAGGGCATCCACTGGTTGGGCACCCATTGACAACTAGTCCACTCCCTTTGATGGCCCCATCAGAAGGCGTGCGCCTGTGCCCGCTTTGCTGGGTGTGGGAAGAGAGAGTCACATGTGTGGGAGTCAGGGACTGGTTGGGGTCTTGTTTGAATCTCTCAATCTGGACATTGACTAGTGGGTTGGTAATGGCTGGCAAGGGAGCCTTGACTGTCACTGGGCTGACAGGCATTTCATACACCACAATCTCATCACTGTCTGAGCGCAGCAGGGACCGGGTGGAATTACATTCGGAAATGGAAGACAGGGAAAGAAGGGTGAGGGATGTGGATGGCTCGCCTAGCAACAACATAGGGTCCTCTTTCTTGAAGATCTTGCGGGAAGGTGGACTAGTGCTCCTGCGTGGGCGTCCAGCTCGCTGGAAAATGCTGTCACGCTTCTTCTTCTCTTCCTTGGGTACCTCTGGCTCCTCCTCAATCAGCAGCTGACATTTTCCTGCTTCTAACAGATCAAAACCCAGGCCTGCAGCAGCCAGCACTGCTCCACAGCCAAGCAATGCAACCTCACATCGCTTGTGGTGGGAGCCACTACGTTTGAGGCTGTTGGTGGGTGTCAGCTGTGGGGTACTAGTAGCAGAGTTCACAGGGGTGGACTCCTCATTGGCATCACTAGAAGGGCCATCCCAGTCTTCATTCTTCTGAAATGGGATGCAGAGGTATGACTGATTGTGCCCAGGTGAAGGGTGCACTTTGCCCTCCCCATTAAGACATTCGCTGTCTTCATCATCTGGAAAGCAAGTGAAAACAGATTTTGCATGGATGTAACATTTCCGCTGCCAAATTTAGCTGTCTTACAAATATACATGAAAATAAGCTTTTCCTCAGAAGACGCAGCTGTCCTCATCACAAGCATCAATCACCAACTGCCAAATACTCACAGGCTATTGTCTCCAAAGCAGATAGGCTGACGCAAGTAACTGGAAACACTATCAAAGTGGAAGAAATTAGTGACACTTTAATATATTTGGGACAATTGCAGAACAGCATTTCAAAAGCTCAGTTACTTCTAGAGTAAATTTATGTGTTTGGAAGTAAGAGGCAGAAGGAGGAAAATTAGAAGGATCTCTCCTTGCAAGTGAAGGTGTAACCATGCTGCACGTCTAAATATTATTAACAGGCAAGGAGCTGAGAGGTAGCATGGAGCTAGAAGGAAATTAAGAGAAGCACAAAAAGGTGAAAAAAAAAGAAAATCCTGACAGAGAAGGAAGTTACTTCACAAAGAATAAAAGAAAAATGGGATACCACCAAAATGAAAACACTGCTGTAAGGTACCAGGTGAAGGAGATGTTAATTCAAATGTGAATGGAAATAGGGATGAGAATATAAAGTTCAGGGAATTCCTTTACCGATCTCTGCTAAGCTGGTGAATCCCGGAAAAGCAGGCGCAGTTCTCTGGATCTTCCCAAGGTTCGGTGCACTGGATGACCACTGTTTGTATCCTTCAACGAGAGCTTTCAGACTGAAATAGTAGAAAGATGGGAGAAAATGCACCATGCTTACAACCAATTTCCATTCCCCTCTTCTATATTCTCTATTGTTCTACTTAGGATATGTGTGTATCCATCTTAATTACATAGATTTGAAGTCCTCCCACAGCCAGACATTTTGCAACATCTTTACCGCACCTTAAAATATAAAAAAAAAAGTCAAAAAGTCACTCTCTCATTTATTACACTGTGGCAGTCAAAAGAGCTCTGCTGATAACCAACAGCTATGATGCAGAATAACAGAAAGCATCACTACAAAAATCAGATGAAAAATTTTCTTTATAAACCAAGAGGAATCTACCATGGTAGGTAAAAGATAAAAGTGTCCAGTAGGAGGAGGGGAAAAATATCTTCAAAAGTATTTCCATGTGAAATACAAACAAACAACAAAGTCAAAGATCATTCACTGGGACACTAATATGCTAAAGTCATTGTAGGAGCAAAGTCATGCCTCTATACTATAAAGCCCAATATTTCTCCTCTAAAGAAAACACTTCATTGAAGTACAGACAGTTAGAAGCGTAAATTCTAGATTATGAAAAGATACGTAACTAAAATCATAAATCAAGTCATTGTCTCTCTTACTTACAGACAAAAAACCCCAAAACCCACAAAAACAAACGAGTCAAAAACGCAAAACCAAATCCCTGCTTTGACGTCACCCGCATTTAAAGGAATGTCACCAGGCACCTGAGCTTATTAGTAGTCCCTGTTCATAGGTATTCATTACTGTCATCCTGTTTGTTCCCCACAGCACTTTCATGACATCAGAAACAACTTTAGTAAGCAGCACAACCTTCTGACACATCAACACTCAGAAAAGGTGTATTGATAACTTAACAATAAAACCTGAACTGGAAGATTTCTGATGCCTTTCTCCAAGCTCCAACATGAAACATGTGGTAGTGTTGGTGAAAAGCTAATATACACTTAGGATAGACAGAAATTGAATGAAAGGGGTAAAAAGATCTGTGGATACTCTGAACGATCTTAACTGGACGCACAAGAGCATCAACTTGTTATTGAAAGAATAGAAAACTTAGGAGATGAGACATCTTCCAGCTCCATTATTAACTTGCATTTTTCTTTGCTAAGACGTGCAATTCATCACAATCTTTCCCTCACAGAGAAAAGAAGCATATAGAAGTCGTCTCTCATGATTCTTAATTTCCACCACAATCACTCTGCATTTCTGAAATGGCTTCCATTGCAGGATTTCTACATTTTATTATATCAAGATTTTTTTGCCTTGGTATGTATTTTTCCTCTATTCTCTACCTAACTGGGACTCCCTGCTTGTCACCAAAGTATACTGCTATAGCAAGGTCCCAAGGTCTAGGTTGGTTGATGACCATGCTATAGGCATTACACTAAGAGTATCCCGTGCAGTTCTCCGCTGTCTTGAAAGTCCATCATTTTCCCCCCATTAACTATTCCAGCACATGCAGTACCCTGCTATGAACCTGAATCCAGACAGCACAATGCTTAATCCTACTTATCAAGACAGACAACCAGATGGTTTTACAACAGAGATGCAGTTCAGTGTGTGGGTCTGTTCTGATTTACTCCCTCCATACTATACTCAGCTAGGTAACACAACCCACCAAATAATGTTATGTTGCATCTAAATTATTCATGTGTACAATATGCATAGTTAGGATAAATACTATAAGTAGAGCAGCACGTTAAGGGAAAACTGCTGGGTGAAAATGAATCCTGTTAGCAGTGCTATTATCTCCAAAAATAAATGTCAAAGCTCTTACAATATGGGCAGACAACTATTGAGGAAGGGGAGATTTCCATAGAGCTAGAAAAACATATACTACGTTCTCTACATGCAGAGATAGCAAAGTTGTAAGTGATAGGCAGCAGTAATCTTTAGTTTAGCCTTCCCTTTACAGTCACAATTATCTAAAGTGTCTTGGGAATTACCCTTTATTGTACAGCAGCACACATCAACTTCATTTGCTTCCTTATGACTTCTCAGAGCCATCACCCCTTGCAAAAAATCAGACTAAAGATTTGCTGTTACTGAAAAAGCGCAGCTCAATCTGGACAGAAAGATAAATAGCTACCAGAATAACTTCAAGGCCTGCTACGTTTGCCTCAAGGTTATAAAATATTCATCCTTGCCTTTTATTTTTCACTCCTCCTCTCCCTCTCTCACACAAATTACAAGCAGACCGCAAAGACCTGTGCAGAGGATAGCTGCACGATCTCTTAATTAGACACTACTGTTCATTTGAAAACAATTCAAAACATGCTGACTTAAAAGTACATTCCTACTACAGCAGTATCGTCTGTTACTGCTCCAAAGAAAGAGCAACTAGAACGATTTGAAAGCACTAGAAGCAAAACTATCTATTTCAGTCACCAGCATGACAATTCAGGACCCTGAAGACTTCTTACCTGTCATCTACTTAGATTAAATAACAAGAAGGCTATTAGTCTATTGTATTATGGTTGAGTTACTTCTCTGTTGCCTTTTCCTACTGGGAAGTCAAAAGCACCTCTCTTTACAAGTGATAAGGTGACAAGGCTCAGCAAATTGCAGAAAACTTCACTAAAACACTAAGATGGCATCTCCGGTGTCTTAACACCGTTCTGTAATGCCATGCTGAAGCATTAATGCAATACTGTCAGGAAGAAAAAGTGTCTGTTCCCAGGCTCACCCCCTATTTAGCTTGCAAGATTTTAAGAGATAACTGCTAAAGGACTATGCTTACCCCACATCCAGTGTCACCTTCTGTAAAATCAGTAACACCATCAACCCTAGTAACACTCTGAGATTAATCAATGCCAAGTTTAAAGACAATTAAGATTTCACCATATATCCTTCAGAATATACCAGAAGGTCACAATGGAACTGTCACAACACTAGTCCAACATAAAGCTTCATCCAGTCTCTTCAATTCAGCACAGCAACCTTTTGCTGCTGTGCTCGTTCCTTATGCTCAAAGATAAATGCAGAAGGGTGAATAATCACTGTATAATCTTTTCATGACTGCCTTTACTTGGTATTAATTATAGGTCAGTTTAATCATGCTAGAGAATTTCACTGCAATTTCCACTGTACGTCTTGCCTAAATTTGGAATTACCTCCTGTGCAGAACACATGGAAAGTGATAAAAAAAAGATGGATCTTCAAGTTCCCTTGATCAGAGAGTCATGTAAGTAACTGGAATAGCAGCACTGCTGCTACCAGAACAATGTAATGGAGAAAACTTAAACTGAACTTCTCTATCCTAAGTTTAGGTCTTAATTTTACCCCAATTTTTATCCCCCTACCTCTAAAACTACAATTAAAAAAATACTAAAAATAGCAAGCACTCCACCTTTTGAGTCAGTGATGTTTATTGCAACTCTGCCCCCTTTAAATTGAAGTCTGCAGCCTGGCATGATCTCAGCAAAAAGCAGTACTTCATTGTATGTTAACCATACTGCCCTTTCAGCAACACTACCATGTTTCAGATACTCTGCAAAATGCCACAGCTGTATTAAGTCTCCCTGGAAAAGGTGATGGATACCATAGAACATCTCAGTTGTAGAGAAAACAAGATAGTTTTAAGAGCAAGTATGATTAGCAAGCAACTCCTTTCCAGCTGTCTGTGCCCAGAAGCAATTTAGTGCTTCGGACTGTACAGTAATGAACAGAAAAATGAAGAGCTTTATTCCTAGAATTCTAAGAACATGATTTCAAAGTAGAATTGGTTTTCCACCAGCTTGAGTGATCTCCTGCCCTTTTATATAATTAATGACTGGAAAGTGTGACAACTATTTTAATTCTATAGAATGACATACTTCATCTATAGAACAGGTAAAGCATAGGCAGTAGTCAAAGAAGCTTCCTCCACATCGCTGTGTTAGCCTGTCAAGAGTACCTTTGAGGGAAACATATTTTAATGTCATTAGAACACTTGGATCCAGGCCCTTTTGCAGAGTACTGCAATAGCAATGCCCTATGTAAACATCTAATTTCCAGGAATTTCACACCTGAGCACATAATACTAGAGATTAATTATAACCCGTTATTTTATTTTCCCTGCTAAAAAATATGGCAAGAGTCAAAGTATCAATTTAGCAGGGGAAAAAGCTTCAAACTCCAATAAAAATCACAAGGCATTCAAACCTCTTCGATCAAAATAGTTCTATGTTTAAAGCAACATTTTGGCGATGATCCACTAGAGTCCTGCTATAAATAATTCACACACACACATACACAAAGCCACAGAACAAGAACCTATAGAAATAGAGGTACAACCTGTATGTCTGCAAAAATCACTTTCAGGATGTATTCACTCAATGTGCACATCCTTTTCAAAAGCCTGAAGAAATGATACTTGCCTGGCTCTACCAGACACTTTTTAAATAATAGCATTGAAGACAAGAAAAAGCATAGGTGAGGATCATAAGAGAGAAGTAGTTTCAGATATGATATGAAACTACAGAAAGCTGAGCCTGAAAATAAAGAGAAGCTACTAGAGAAATAATTTTGCACAGGTAAGAAGTTATACTGCTTACAAATACACATAACAAGGTAAAGCAGATAGTGAAAGCATCACTCTAGCATGGGACTGAATGCAATGCAGTTTTGTAATCTGTTCTGAATCTCTGACATCTCTGGTACAGCAAATAAGTTTGGAAGCAGAAAAGTGTTTGCAAGAGGACAGGCAAATCTCCTGTGAGCCAGCTCATAAGCAGTTTTATAACCTTGAAACCAGTCTGGTTCCAGGTCCTCTCTTACCCATCTTCTCCTGCACCTAGTTCCTTGTGACAAAGTGAGCTCGGTCCCCAAGTGCGTCCCTTTTTCTTCTGGCCTCTCTTCTCTTCTTCCTCTCCTTCCTCCTTTGGAAGGACTGAGCTTCGTCCCCATGTTTTACTGCTTTCCGCAGGAGTCACTTCACAAGTGGGAAGAACAGTGGAAAACAGGAAAGAAAAACAGATACACAAATTAAAGAATTGGTTCCACAGCAACATAAAGAATAAAACATAGACTGGAATAGAAATAGTAATGAAAACATCCATTTAGGCTTTTTTCTCATAGTTCTGGCTATTTATCAACACAGATCTAACTGTATCCCTTCAAAATTAGTATAGATGGACTTCACAGCTTTATTCCATCACTGGTTTCTCTTTTAGAGCCACCAGTTTGATACCAGACACACACATGTCATGACATCCAATACAAACACTACACATTTATTAACATTCCTTTCATATTTTTAATACGTGCTTGTCTGCCTAATTCTCTTTTATTAGGCGAACACCATTTTCATGACAAGCACCTTTGGTTGTCTTTCCTTCCAACAGTAACTTAACCCACTTCAATAATGTTTCACAGATCTATTCTGCAAACTAGTATTTTTAAAAATTAACCTGTACACACATTTTCTATACAATCAAATAGCAATATTTCAAGAACTTGTGTAAGTAAGGTTTGAAGTCCAAAGAAGGTGATATTGCCCCCCATCACCACCACACTCCATTTTTCCTCTCTAAATGCATATATGCAGGGCATAAGGCAAATATTTTAGGTTTGTGGTTTTTCGGTGTTTTTGGGTTTGGTGAGAGTTTTTTTGGTTGGTTTTTTGTTGTTTTTGTTTGTTTGTTGGGGTTTTGTCGGTTTTATTTGGTTGGTTTTGGGGTGTGGGGTTTTTTTNTTGTTGGTTTTGGGGTGTGGGTTTTTTTTTTTTTTTTTTTTTTTTTTACAGTCCCATCCTAAATATGGAATCTTGGCATCTTACCGCCCCGACAGACTGCACATTTCCCAAATTCAATACTATATTGAGCTCCTTACACTGTATGGCCCTGAGTCTGGGAATAATGGTAGGACTTGCAGGAGGGCTAGAGCAGCTACTGATCAAGCTTTTCCTTTTATCCATCGTTGGAGAAGCCTGCACAGTGAATTTATGCTGGAAATCTGTTTACCAAAAGAAAAAACAAAACAAAAGCAGAAAGACAGTTAAAATTCTTTTTCTAATATAGGAAAAAGTAAATAGTAGTTTATGGTAACTTTCAAAGAGTGCAATTTACAGGACCTATGTAGAAATTAAGTAAATCAGCTAATCCCCTTCTTGTAACTGCACTTGTACGTGCAGTCACTTCAGCACAAAGATGTGAGCTCACACTCATGAAGATACATCTTCTTAGTGTATGTGTGAGATTCATACACACATAGATTCTCATGTGTTGACTGACATTTATGCCAAAGTATATCCCTGGATAAATTCCTTTCACCTTATCTCTCGGTTTCTTAAGCTAAGCAAACCCACCAGCAATAGGTGTTTATAGACCTAAAGAAAGGCATAGTTAACACGCACATTTTATCATCATTGCTCTTCTGAACAGCCAGTCTCTCTCAGAAAACAAACAACATAATGTAAGCCATCATCCTTGAAGTAATGATGATCCTTAGGCTATTTATAAAACCCACACTTTTGTTCTTTCACAAATTTGAATCTCCATACAGAATCCACAGCAGAAATGCTAAGGATTCAGTATTTCTGAAAGTCACTGTCTTCGCTCTTAAGACTGACTTCCCTGACACCTCAACCAATATTTAACATTTCTTCCAGAAGGGTGATATTAGAGGTCACTTGTGTATTAGTATGAGTTCACACATGTGAACTCTTGCACTTGTCTCTTGCAGCTGTCAATGTATTTTTGATAATTTTTAGATTCCTGCACCAAGAAATCCAGTAGATTATGGGTTCTGCTGCAGCATTATGTAAAATATTCCCAGAGCAAGAACATCCATATTTTTTTATGTACATCTTTTATTAAATTGATCATTTTGAGTATTAACATGTTAAACTGCAACACCAACATTTTTCTGAACCATATACAGCCATAGACTAACAAACACGTAGTATTTCAAATTTATTTCTGGCCTTCACGCTCAGACCTCTGGGGAACGCTAGCCACAAGAGCATCAAATTTAGTTTCTTGATCCCAAAGAGGCATGTTTTTCCCAAAGTACATCCAATACTTTCTAATGCCTAAGTAGAAAGGAGCTACAAAAGCTACAGGTTCATCTGTTCCATTTCACCTGACACAGCCTAACACGCCACCAACCTGAAGGCAGGCTGATATGATTTCCATCTTTTAACTTGAGCCGGCTCCTCTTGAACTTCCCCATGCGTTTCTTCACCCGAGGCTTCTCCTGACACAGCTGGTGAATGATGATATTGAGCTCCCTTTCCAGGATGTCAATCTCACGTTCTGCCAGCTCCTGTTCCCGCCTTCGTAGCAACTCCTCATGGTTCTTCTGTTCAACAGCAGCACGAGTCAGCTCTTCCTCCCACGTGCGCAGCTCCTGGAGGGAGATAAGAAAGGAGAAATACCTTGTGACCTGTGGGTTAAGACTAAGATTACCTATTCTGCAGGTAGAGCAGCAATGACTTGTGTTCACAGCACTGCTAGCACCACAGTTTAAAGGCTCAGATGAAAGCCAAAAGCCTAAAACAATCCTTAAGAACTTCTGTGCTTGCCATTCAAGGCCCTTCATATCAGTATTAAAATTTGGACACCAGTACTTGTGAGGCCACACCTGGAATCCTTGTCCAGTTCTGGGCTCTCCAGTACAAGACAGACATGGGCATACTGGAGAGAGTCCAACAAAGAGCCACAAAGATGATTAAGAGACTGGAACATCTCTCCTATGAGGAAGGGTTGTGAGAGATGAGACTGTTTATCCCATCAAAGAGAAGGCTTGGGTGGGGGGAAGGAGGATCTTATCAGTGTATATAAAAAACTGAAGGAAGGGTGCAAAGAACAAAGCCAGGCTATTTTCAGCAGTGCCAAGAGACAGGACAAGAGACAACGGGCCACACTGAAACCCAGGAGATTTCCTCTGAACACTTTTTTACTGTGAGCATTACTAAGCCCTGGCACAGGTTGCCCAGACAGGTTGTGGAGTCTCCGTCCTCAGAGATATTCAGAAGCCATTTGGACATGGTCCTGGGCAACTGGTTCTAGGTGGTCCTGATTGAGTAGGGGAGTTGGACCACATGGTCCGACCTCCAGAGGTCCCTCCAACTTCAACTATTCTGTGAGTCCGTGAAAGGTGCCAAATCCTAAAGTCAGTGTCATGAGAAAATACGCTGGATATCTGACACGAATGTGTTTACAAGAGCCATTGGAGAGTACCATGCATATGGAATCCACTTGGGAAGATTTATTCATAATATTGAAAGAATTAATCCTTGCTTTCCTGTTCAGTAAGTACCTATGTCAACTTCATTATTGACTTAAACTGTTTAAAAATAACCTTGCCATCTCATGCATCATGAAATAGCAAACCACAGCGCTCTAACATAAAAGTGAACGGAGAAAACATCAACAAGAGGTCATTCCCATCATTTTCCACCAAGCATGGCTGCTCCTTAGGCATAAAGATGCATAATGCAAACTTTTCAATCTTTCCCTTGTTGACAAAATGAATCAACTGAAATTGTCCTTGAGATCTTAAAATGTCTTCTCACTGCACTCCTCTCACCACAAGGACAAAAGAATTCAGCACTCAGAATAATTACCTCCAGCTGGCTAATTCCACTGCAGAAGGTAAAAAATGAAGTTAAACTTCAGATAGATTATCAGACAGATTTTAGTTCATATTTTTTTTATTTTTAAATAATGTTATTTTGTTACCTGTCCCATCCCCATGGAGGTTTGATACGTTCCACTCAGGAGGTGAGTAGGATATAAAATTCTCTTTCCTCATTTCTACAGAGGAATACAGTACTCAAAACCTGAGGGCAGTCTAGCTACTACTGTTTGGTCTTCTGCTTGTCTGTTGAAGTTTCTGTTTTTCAAAAACTGTTCCAACAGTTACACCACAGGACAACAGCAGCAGGAAAATGCATATTAGCTATTTTATTTTTCCCAAAAGCTACTATATTACGTGAATAGAAGCTTTTTAGAGTGTTTTAAGTATTTTAAGTATCGTTGTAGGACTTCTCTCCCCTGCCCCAAGGTCTCCTTTTCTTTCTCTCTGCCTCCTAAACCCAACTTCTGAGCCCAAATCAAGTTGCCTGCTTATTACAAATTTATTTTTAGGCAAGAGACCATGAACTTAGAAAAATATTATTACTTTAGTGACTCCACTGCAGTATTTCATACCAAGAACTGTAAAGACTGTTTCTGTAAGGACCTTAACATAAATCCATCAAGCTGTGATTTCTGCAAGTATGCCTGAAGTAACGTTCAGGTTTTTCACTTCTCTTTGAGACTGATGGTCACAATTTCCTTTTATTCCTGATAGGATTTTTGTTTCCTGATATTTACCCAGATGGACTTCAATTATAACAGTTATTGGACCATTCCCCTGGTAGCACTCATGTTTAATATAGTCTATCCAATTTGACTGTGCTCAAAACCTGGTAAACAAACCTGATAGAAACAAAGCTGCAATGACTGCTAGAGTACATATATGCTGAAACTATCATTGAGCTTCTCAATTAAGATGCTAACAGTGAAATAGTTATCAGATGCATTAAACAATGAAGACAACTCATCAGTTTACACAATGTATAATGGAAGCTCCATAAAATATTAGGATGCAGATATTTACTCATGATTCTGCCCTTGTGTGTATCATAACCCGCCATTGATTTGGGGACTTAGTACAAGCTCCAGTAAAGCACATACAAAATTAACTCTGGGATGCACTGAACGATTATCCCTGTTTGAATTATGAAATGGGAAAATTATAACCCAGAGAGCACAAGCATGGAGTGTTTTTCTCTACTTACCTTTTCTTTGGCTCTGAGCTGATCAAACATCTCCTGGATCTCTTGTTTCCAGTCTTCCTGCAGGGAGTGGAAGGAATCTTTGGGCATTTCAAAGAAACCAGACTCTTCTATGGCAGTGAGATGGTCTAGGATACTGGCAAAGGAAGGTCGTGAGTGTGGGTCAGGGTTCCAACAATCTAGAACAGGGCAAAGACAAGCAACTGTTAAGCATCTCTTAGTATAGTTTGAAAGGATGAGCAGTACTTTACTGATCCCCAGTGGCTAAGAGTGGTATACACACTATCTGTGTTACCCCACCTTTCCCATTTCCCACTTGCATTGACTATTGTCTGATTGTAACTCAAGCATGGAATTCATGCTTTCATGCTTATACAACATCCAACATCACTTAGAGACCAGGTAGTTCAAGTTCTTAAGTTCTACTGTAATAATATGCCAAGTAAAATAGAGGCTTACTAATTTCACAGAAAGTTACATTTTCAAGCAAATATTGAAAAATCATAGATAACTAAAATAATTTACTTTAAGCTGTATGTGCTCACAGAATGGAGATACTATGCAAGACTCTTGCAAACAGTTCTTTTATCACACTTACACTGCAGAGTTAACAGCCATACAGCAGAAGGATATCTATGAGTTCTTTCTAACGCCACACTCTAATACTAAGCTGAATCATTATGAATGTCTTCCACAGAACTGAAAAATCTTTCCTGCAAAGCAGACTGGGCATAATTTGACTGAAAATAGGAGATTCAAGTAAATAATTACATCAAGTAGCACATCTGGAGTTTCCTTATTTTTAAGGGTTCTTTTTTATTATTTGAGACAATTGTTTGATCAGGCTTTTTTCTTTTGCTTTTAAGAGAAACCACAGATAAACAAGCTTTTTCATTTACAGTCTAATGCAATGACTTACCCAATCACAGAGCTCTAAAAATGCAGAATTTAAGGTACTCATCTTACCACAAGGCAACTCGACTAGAATAGTACAAAAAGGTACTCCTTTTACAGTGATGGGAATTGAACATTGAAAACAGAAATGGAAATAGAAAATGGTATGAAGTAACACCTCAAGCTACGAAATCATTAAGAACATGTTTTTAAAAAGCAATTAAGTCAAAATGTTTGACTTAACACTTTTGAATAGGAAATTCTTACTCATTCAGTCCTTCCCCTTACTTCATCCTTATTTCTACTCACGCAGAAAGCATCACTTTCTCATTCTATATTGTCCCATACTACTACTTACACGGGTTCTTGTTCAACAAGTATCCTTATTCTGTTTAGTATTGCTAGAGTCCTGCATGCCAAAATTTGAGAAGAACCAAACAGAAAAGCTTAGCATTCAAGTATATTTCTAGGGCATACAGCTTTTGTGCATGAATGGAAGAAACTAACACAGGGGTCTCTCTCAATATGCTCATACAATCATTCCTCTAAATGGTCACGGAATTTAAGACAGATATTACTGCACCACGAGGCAAGAGTTATAAAAATATTCTGAAGTTTCCTAGACCTTACAGTTGGAAAAAAAAAGTATTAAAAAAATTGTGTTGATGTCCTAAAAGACATTCATTCACCAGTTTTGTGGACTGAAATACATCAAAGAGCAGCTGTAATTAAAAATAAATAGCACTTCCCAAGATCTGTGCAACTGCTGAGGCTTGGTTTTGCAAGTCTTTTCATTGATTTTAGCGTTACTGAGATTTTGCTTTTGAGAGCTTTGGTTTCAAAACTGCTGGTATCAAGATGCTGGTATTTAAGCATCCGATCAGGTTCCAGGAGACATAAGCTGGAACACATTTGTGTTTATGGATTTCAAATTGCTTCTCTTCTCAAAATAGAGAGCTGAGGATGTTAAAGAGTGCTCTGAAGGTCCCCTGCGGCTGACCAATTAGCAGCAATGGGTGATTCAGCTGGGCTGTCAGTGCCATAATCCCTGCCTCTTTAGCCCAGGTTTTAAGCACGGCAAAGCAAACATGACCCAAAGTAAAATAAAACGCTGCAGCCAGCCAAATGCATGATGAGTGAACAGGATAACTATGCAGGTGGCCCGTGGCTTTTATTTTCCCAGGCCTAGATCTGCCATTATTTGCACTAATGAGGACAGTTGTAACATACAAGTCTTTTCTGTGAAGAGGGAAAGTTCAGCTTTGTTGTCTCAGTGAAGACCACCAGGGCAGTAATTCAAACGTAAAAGCAGCATTAGCGGAACAAGAGTTCACCCCAGACTCGAAACAGCCTGCTCGAAAAACACTTTTGGTGAAGGGGCAGAAAGTAATTCTTTTCTTGTTCTCTTCTTCCCCCTGCACATGGAGAAGCCAAGCGTTCCAAAGCCATGTGGGTGCTCACCCCTGCGCTGCCGGGTTCAAGCACAGGCCATATGCCTCTACCTGACTTTCCCAATAGAGGGCATTATTTTTAATCCAAGCAGCAAATATCTCACATTTAAGAAATCCAGGGTCATTGTTTTAGGGAACCATGTCAAAATAAACTGCTCTGGCACAGCACTGAGCGGGTAGTTCCATTAAGTCTTTCAGATGCAGTTTCTTGCTTTATGTTACTTCCAAGCTACTATACCTGCAACGGTGCTTCTATTTACTATCCTGTAGATTATTTCTTTTTTAGCACAACAGTATGCGAAGTTTTCTACTTTAACTTAACTGAAGCCTGTAACCTACAGAAAAGACCAGAGAAACGCAAAAGTATTCTAAAAGCAGAGAAATCCATCAGAAACATTTTCTCACGATGAATCAAATTTCTTTCTTGTCCACAAAATGTCAGTTCTATGTTCAGATTCATTCTTTGCTCACTAAGACTATAAAACCTGTTTGATTTTTTTGTTACCTGTTTTTCTTCCTGCCAGATAGGTATAAAAATATTTATTACATATAAACACCTGGAAATCCTTGGGAACAGTGGCACTGAATAAAACACTAAAGGTACTACTGTGAGAGAGGGAGGGAAGAACAACTGAAGCTTAGGAGATGTGGAAGTACTTGCAATAGCCAGCAGAGCAGGTCACATTGGTGCAACCCAAAAGCTACCTCATCGAATCCTTTAAATATTATTACAGCTCTGACAACAAACTCCTACGTTTCTTT
Source organism: Rynchops niger (assembly GCA_013400035.1). Lineage (NCBI taxonomy): Eukaryota > Metazoa > Chordata > Aves > Charadriiformes > Laridae > Rynchops > Rynchops niger. The sequence goes on from VXBH01000721.1 coordinate 727,105, forward strand.
CCTCCATATGTAGCCCACCTTGGGCATGAACTATTTCCACACACAAAGCAGAAAGTCACATCATTCTGACTGAGAATTTGGATTGTTTTCAAGTGTCAGAGCCACATGTAAACCCTCTCCCTGAAATGTCAGTAGGATAACGTTTCATTCCAAATCAATCTGACACTACCTAGCAAAATGTTCAAGCTATGAATTTCAAAACAAGTTGAAAACTTCAAACTAGACCAAAATAGGTGAAGTTTTTGTGTTGGTGAGTCTTCACTACTGGAAAACAAGCTAGATGACAGCAATAGCCCCCATTTTCCTATAAAGCCAATTGATTAAAAAAACAACAGGGAAATTTCTTTCACATACTACTCTTTTAGTAGAGTAACTGTCAAAGCACACTACCAGCCAAGCCTAGCTCCCATAATAACTCGCACCATTGAATCAAGCCATTTGAGAAATCTGTGCTTCAACACCAGGAAGCAATGCTCAACAGCACTCTAGAAACAGCACAAACCATACTCACACCACAGCTGGCTTACCTTCCATGAGTTTGGCAAAAGGCTCTGGACACGTGGAAGGGATTGGAAGGGCAAGCTTATTCATGGCAACACCGTATGCTACTGCAAGACCATCGATTCCTCGGAATGGTACTTCTCCTGTTAACAGTTCCCAAAGCAGCACGCCGTAACTACCAGGAAGAAAAAAGAGAATAGGTGTTTGACTTTTAACATGTTCTTTGTTAAGCAACTAGAAAGTACGTGAACCTATCAGGGTGAGTCTGGTACTCTGAAGAAACTCCTGTTCTCTGGACAATCTCACCATGGTTGCCAAGCTGGCAAAGTGTCTTATTTTACCTGCTTTTTTAAATTAGATTGAAATAAGATGCCAATTTTGCCTTTTAGGCAAAAAGAATTTCCTCTCTGGAAACTGGCAACAATATGAAAAACAGTAACATACAGCTTCAAACTAATTCAGCAAATTTCAAACCAGAACCCAGTGAAACTCTCAGAAACATGAAGGAGGGTTGTTTGGTGGGTTGTGGTTTTTAGAAGTAAATGAGAAATACTCCTTCAGAATTAAGTTGTTCTTAAGACATTCTATGAAATGCTAACTATAAAGTTACAGAAACAGTTCCAAGACCATTATCCTCCCAGGTATATGACAAACAATATATCCTCAGCATATTCCCTGCTTCTAGGAAACCTGAGCCAGAGTTAGCTTCTTCATACTTAGTGACCTGACAGTTTTTTCTTCCATTAATATCTTCTGAACCCATTTACTGTCTGCTAAGTTCTGTGGTAGTGAGTTCCACAAATTTAATGATGCATTGCCAAAAAATACTTCCGTGTGTGTTTGTTTTGAACTTGTCACTTAGTAATTTCATTTGCTTCCTTGTAGCTCCCTTCCATACAAGGAAGAATGAACATATGTTCCCTATTAGGTCCTTCCATGCGATCCATGATTTCACAGGCTCCCACCACATCCTACCTAAATTATCTTCTTTCCAGACCCCAAAATCCTAATCTAGCTAAATCCTGATCTAGTAACTTTCCTGAACAGAAGCCATTTCATATCTTTCACTGACCTTGACAGCTTTTGTACAATCTCATTCTATTTAAGCCTTTTATGTTCAAATGGCCAAAACCACATAAAATTTTAAAGATATGGGAGAGGCACAGTATTTCCTGTTTTCTTCTTTATTTCTTTCCTATTAAATTTTAATTTGCCACTTGCCTTTCTGACTCCCTACAAAACGAGCTAGGTTACCCACAGAAACTCCAATATCTTTATTGAATCATAATCCAATATCTTTACTGAATCATAATAGTAAAATTTAGAGCCCATCACTGTACCTATGAAATTCTCCCATGGGTACTACTTTGTATTTATTACCATTTCATCTATTTCATCATTCAGTATAGTAAAACTTTTCCTCAGCTCTCTGCAGTAGATTAATTTTTCTTATCCCAAGTAACTTGGTATAATCAACAAATGTTACCTAACCATTGACTGCTTTTTCAAATCACTTATGATTATGTTGAGCACACAATTCCCCACCAAGAAAACTGATTTATTCTTTTAGTAGTTAAGAATTGACTAAGTGATGGGAAACAGATTGGTTCTTTTCCCACACCAATTTACTTTCTTTAAAAGCTTTTGATGAAAGATTTTGTTGAAAGGGTTTTTTTTAAATCCAAACATGGTATAAAGCTATCTTACCACTGGTTCATGTACTCAGTAACTCCTTCAAGAATTTTCATTTTTTCCCCACAAGATATGATTTCCTTCTACAAAAGCTGACTCTTCCCAAGATATGCTTTTATGTCCACCAGCTCCCTGCTCTTTAGTGCTGTTTCTGCCATTTACTAGAACTGAAAAATCAGACCTGCTGATCCTCTGGAAGCTCTTTCATCACGTTTGTTGTCTTCCATTTCTCTAGTATCAAGGCAGCTTTAAGCAACAGATTACAAAGCACAGCTGTTAACTCAGCTGGCTCTCTCATGTTCCTGTAGAAATCTTGGGTGTTACTGTAAATCCTAGCAATTTGTTACTGTTCATTTTATCAGTCAATTTTAACGTGTCTGTGGACAGTACTTCAGTATGAGATGTCCTCCAGCTTGGCTCCCTTAAAGAGAAATTTTCAGCTTAAAAAGCCTCTCTTTGCTCCACCCTAGCAGCCACAAGTCACTAAGTCTTTTCTGCTATAGCCTTACCTTCTTTGCACTTTTACATCTTGGTCACCTCTGGGCTGTATGTTCTCCTGCAGGGTTCTCACCTGTGCTGCATTTGAAAGCAATTTATTTGGTTTTATGCTTTTTGCAAGACCCTCCTCAAAACCCTTTTAACGTTCTTGAGTTTTTTACGTTCAACTTGCCAGCACTTAAATCCATGCCTAATTTCCCTCATTTGAATACAGGTTCAACTTTTTGAAGGGTGTCTTCCAGTAGTCTCTTCTACATCATCTTTTTCATTCATTTAAAGTCTTTCCTGTGCATTCAATCTGAACTATAACATAGTGTTCTTAAAACATATTATGTTGCATGTTCCTCTGTTGTTGTTTTACACAAAATTCCTCAAAGGTGTCATTAATCTCCTTCAGATGAAACACTACTATAATGGACTAACTTTTCTTAATTGCTCTCCCAAAGATATTGAATCTAAGTTTACATACAGTTTGACCGTGGTCTTATCATACAATTCTGAAAGCCTCCTAAGCACACTTGAAGACCAAATGAAAGACTGCTTCTCCTCCTAAAAGCTCCCTGCTCCATGAAGCAGTCATTTCTGAAGCTCAAAGATTAATCTTTTCTTGTTTCAAAGCAACAATTGCCCTATCCATTTGGGAGTAATCAAAATTTCCATTATCACAACCTGTACTCGTGCAATCTCCTCTCCACCTCATCAAGTCTTTAACGTTCATTGCAACTGCTGCCACCTTAGTTGGGAAAGACTTACTACTACTTTTCCTATTTAGATATGGAGTTGCAGTCACTTGAGATTTCACCTTTGCTGCTAACACAGCTAGTTTACTGTATTAAGCAAAATATCATATCTCTTCACCTATATGGTATTTTGTATTTTTCCTATGTAATTCATACTCTTGATATTATAATGATAATTATAATTAATTATTTATTCCCATCAAGGTTCTCAATTTCTTACTGTCTCAAGAGCCTCATTTGAAAAAAATAAACAGGAGTTTAAGGATTTCCCATTTTCTTTTTGGCCTCCTAGGATTCGTAAGACACTCAGAGAAAATGAATACTGGACTGAATATATATGTAGCCCGTCTAAATCTGATTGATCATTCACGTTACTCTTCAGTTTGGATGGAAGTGTTGATATCAAAAGGTAGGAAAAACTACCAGAGAGCTGTGTTATTACTTTACCACTTGTGCTGGATAAAATATGTATTAGGAATATTCTCTTAATGGAATGGTTAGGAAAAGCACTATTGATGTGCTCAAAGCATTTCTTCCACAGGGTCATTTTAAAAAGACAAACAAATGGACAGATAGGTGTTTCTTCTAAAGTGACACTGGAAGTATACATTGCAGGAAAGGTCAGTTTCTGACATAACTGAATGCTACCTCTTCCTCACATACTTACAGTTCATTGCTGAGAATACTGCTTGCACAGAACTAAGGAAACACTGCTCTGTGGCATTTGAACAACAATCATCCCAAGCGATTAAACAGCAAGAGAGGTGATGAACAGAGTGTTTTCCATTAACTCTCAGGCAGGGAATTGTGAATTACAAAAGAAAAAGCCAGAGACAGAAGAGATTTGTACAAAAAAGGCAGAAAGAATCAAGGGCCTCTCATCATTCTCAACAGGGAGGAAGGAAAGCTGGTCAAGTTCATTTATTTTTCCAGCACCCAGTAGCAATTTTTGGACTTTAATTACAAAATGAACCATGTGATACAGACCATGCGTCCAAGTCAACTGACACTTGTATGAATAATTAACCATCTCCCAGTGATCCAGTAATCCCTTAAGCCATTTAACATCAGGTTCAATCCTACACACTGGATTTTCATTTCAGGGAGAGGGATGCTGGAGGTTTGCAGGATTTCACAAGTGATTTTGCCACCTCCCTTCTAAGTCTGTGAAGTTAGAAAAAAAACAACCAGTAATTTCTTCTCACTGCTATTTTCCAATGGCATTTGTACCATAGGCTCATCTTATCCATCTCCCTAGCTTCGGCACAACAAGGATATTCCAGAAACAGAAACTAGAATATGACTTTTGTTAAGAAAAGAAACTTAATTACATTTTAATAGCCATTAACAGTTAGCATTTTGCATGTTATCAGACTGGCAGTTCCAGAGACGACATTTCCTGCTTATTTCACAACAGTCAGAAGCCTATGTTTCTCCCATGTGAGCTTCTACCAATATTGCTAGTCAACACTTATCTGCCAGGTACTGAAGTCTTGCCAGTGCTTCGTTACACACAGAAGACTACAGAAGCCTGCAAGCAGTCAGTTGTGGATGGAAGTGCTTGCCAACACTTAATTCAAATGAAATATTCAAATGACTGAAGTTCCTACACCCACCACTGAATGCCTGAAACATCCTGATCTGCTAATCAGATGGTTTTAGGTAGTTCTGGTATTCCATTCCTAAATGAAAATTAAATTCTCAGAGTAGATACATCTTAAAAGCATCTAAAATAAGGAATACAAGGAACTGAGATGAAGATTGTATGGTGGCTTTATATTATGCCTATCAATCACATTGACAACATGATTGTCTTTTAAGCAGCACAAGTCAAAAATGAAGTGTGCAGCAAACAAGAAATACATTTAAGCAGTTAAAATGTCAGGGAAATTTGAATTATATGCCTACTAACATTAGCTTGCTGTACAGTATTGGATAAGCTGCAATAGCTGTGCTTCAACTTCAGCGCTGTAAATCCAAAGCAAATACATAACTCTCCTCTCAAACACATAAATAGATTTACAGGAACTAACATACTTAAATAAAACCATAGCTTCTTTGTCCTCTGTGCAATATAAGCACAATGTTTCTGCTGTATATCTAAAGCTTGCAGGAGCAGCACAGCAAAATTCATAACAACAAATTTTCACTAGCAAGACGTACTAAGTAGTGTTATTATCAACAAGCTTTACAGTGGCCCAGACGCTGGTGACAGACACCAGTGTGTGGGGGCATTCCTCAGCCTTTTAGTTCTTTGCCAACCCTCCTTTAGACTAGGAGGAAAAAAAAAAAAAAAACAAAACCACAAACAAGCAACCAAACATACAAACTGATTTGAGTTTTAAAAATGGAGCTTGATGCATGTTTTGAAAGGAATTGCATGAAGCAGTTATTTATGATGAGATAAGACTGACTCAGGAAATTTCGGTCCTGGCAAGCATCTTCTTCGCCTGTTTGTGCGGCGAGAACACAAGCGGAACAAGATTCTTGTTAAAAGGCAGGGCAACAATTCAGCCAGCAGTATTATTCTAATAAGCTCTAAAGAAAAAGTTGTTGAAATTTGTGAATGTTAGAGACAGCCAATTTTGTTGATGCCGCACAGACTAACTGGAAGTTGTCAGGCAAAAAGCTCCCTCAACTCCAGTGATTAACCAAGAGGTTGAAGTGGACAAGAGGAGGGGCAAGTCTAATAGGATAAAAAAGTTCATCCTGTTAAGAATTTCAAGTTGCATCCTTGGGTGGGGACAGGATACACACGTCCATGACTGCTTTTGTAAAATCCAGTGCCTACAGTCATTGGCACACTCGTAGTGACCGCACTGGGAAGTATTTGTCCTCTGCATACACGCCACAAACACCGTATTCTTTTCAGCTTATTTCACTGGGACTCAAAGGTTTAGCCACCACAGGGAGAAGCTTTGTTCAGAGTCAGTGTAACAGGTCTCTTGATGGTGATAACCCTCTGTTTAAGGAAGAGCACTGAGAGGAACTCAACCTGTTTTCAAGGGAAGACCGGTAACTATATGAAGAGAAAGTAATGAGGGAATCTTAAAAATAGAAATGAAGTATTCTGAAAAACTAACAAATCATTTACGTTATTTACAATCCTTAAGTGCTGAAGTGATTCACAGCCCTTAAATCAAGGACTAAACTAGTATTTTTGCACAGGTATAGAGGCACTTGAGCCTCCTTCATGAAAATCACTAACTGAGCTATTAAGTCTTATCTTTTTTAAAATTAGGTCATACTGGTGCAGAACACACACTGATCTGTTCACAGCGTGCCTGGATTAGTAGTAAAGTTACAATCACAGGGAAATTGTTTCCCTCTTCCCTTCTCCCTCAGGTTACCCTTAAAGGCCATTCCTGGCAGTGTTTCAGAGAACAGAAAATTGAGGTTTGAGCTTGACAAGCTATGTACAAACCAGTACTGTCAATATGTGCCCAGAAAAGGTGCATAGCCTTGAGGTTTTCCTTTCTGCCAGACTTCGCCCCGAATAAAAGCCTGCTCATTTCGCTCAGATAAACTACAGAGGCTACCACATTTAATTAGAGTCAGAATTTTATCCACACCATTAGTGTGCAAAATACAAGTTCACAGGCTTATCACAAAGCAATACATATCTATTCAGCAAAACTGGATAAGGAAAATTAAAATCCCCTCACCAGATCTCTGCCATAACAGCCAGAAAATTCTGCCAGCTGGGATATTTCTTTATCCTGACAGATTTCACAGCATGCACACACTTGTGTGGGAGCATTACTGGCCAGCAACAGAATCTTACTGCTCTAAAGACAAAGTCAGCCTGACATTTCAATACCTCTCTTCCCACAGGAAAAACAAAATTACGTTTCCTTCATCTGTTTCAGATGTTCAGTACTAATCATACGTCCCACAGCATCCAGAAAAGTCACTGTCCTAGAGCTATTTACTGAATTCTGGATTTACCAATTCACTTAGTGGTAGCATTCAAACTTAATTTCTGAAGTCTGTAGGACGACCCTTACACTCCTCCCCATCAAAGTAGCTCCTATTATCAAAAATCCCAGTGCGTGAATGGAATAAATATTATACATATACAAATACTACTTATGGATTACATACTCAGATGGACCTAAAGAAGAGATTATTTTATGTGAAAGACTAGAAGGGAGGAAATCATTCATATTATTATGAAAGTGAAAAACATTGTATTCAGGGTGAAAGCGCATGTGGAATTCAATTAGGCACAGTGTGTTTGTGTACATATACATCAGTGACAGATTACTACCAAAATATAAAATGATCTTACTGTTGGTAAAACAGTAAAAACAAGTAGTACTTTTAACTACTTCACAGATTGTTTTATGGCCTTTGATTACGTCAGCCAACAGCCAAATAAGCACAGAAAGATTGTTTTAGATTAAGCAGAAGGAATCAGGATTATGAATCCCAGGATAACCTGAATGTAAATTTATAGAACAACAAAAATTTAGAGGCATGCAGGAGCTGGTCCACCACTTCCTACAGTAAAAAAAAAAAAAATTACCATTAATACAAAGTAGTCTGAGAGTCTGACAGATGGAAAGCTGGTGGATAAAGTTTTCTTAAGACTTGAGTTTTAATATTTGGTTCACCATTAATCATTCTTAAACATAAGAGGTTTCCTGGCACGTCTAGTTACTCTTTAGTATCCAATCACTTAATGCCAAATCAATACCTCCACACATCGCTGCCTTTGGAGAACATGGAGGAGCGGATGACCTCAGGAGCCATCCAGGCATATGTCCCAGCTGCGCTCATTTTGGTAGTTTTATGCCATTCCCTGGCCAAGCCGAAATCCGTGATCTTCAATATCTTGTTGCTCAGATCTCCATTTTCCACCTTTTCGAGTATCAGTACTAGAGAAAAGGAGGGGGGGGGAGGGGGGAATAAAAGGTATGCAGAGTAAAGCTAGTATTTATGCAAAAAAGATTCTCCTGGAGATCTCCCAAATTTCAAGATTGTCCCTGACTTTTAGTTATTCAAACATACCACACTCTGTTACAAGTTATTTCAAGCTAATCCTTCCTCTGATAAGTGAGCAGCTGTCTAGCAAATAACTTCAAATTTAACCAAAATGCCAAGCCCCAGAGAACAGATAGATAACATAATTATTTAACATAGTGCCTAATGTCATTCTGTATAATAATTCTCTGCTAAGAGGAAGTGAACCACTGTAACTTCTAGAAATCCAGATAAGGGAAGACATTTCCTAATTAATACTCTCTCAGCAAGCCAGTAATAGTATCTTTTTCTTGAACTGCTTACAGGACTTTTTTTTAAATCCAGATATACACAGAGGCTGGATACACCCTTCATGTAAATGTGTTAGGAGTGGAAGCTCTATGTACATGGATTTTTTTTTTTTAAAGTCACAATTAAAAAAAAAAAAAAAGATTGACGATCCATAACAACATACCCAATTCAAGACTTCATATACACCACCACATTTCAGATTCCCTCCCCAGCATTTTTTTTTAGTTAAGCTGGCAAAGTTTCTATGATGTTTTGGTGGCAAAGGAGTCTATACTGAAGAAGTTAAACCCTTGAGGCAGAATTCAAGAATGCTTTGGTATAAGGCACATATTCCTCTTTACCCAGAAAGCTGTACTGTCACCCCACTGTGAAATGACTGTAAACTGGATGCCAGAAGTATCCCCTATGCTTTAGCAGCACCTCATTATCCTCTTTCTTTACCTTAATGTAAAGTGACCACACAAGTTGCAGCAGCAATGTAGTGTCAAGCAACAGAATATAATAGGCCACTAAAATGCCATAACTAACATAGCCATAAGCCTGTGAAATGATTTTTCAGCCCCTTCGTAGAGAGCCACAAAGAAAAAATATTTGTACTATCCTTAGTCCAATGACTTCACAGCAACAGGCATCAAGCCATTACTACACCATCATTATGCAGCTACTCTGTTTTTAATATCATTACAGACAAAGGTTCTTAGAAAACAAGATGGGGTTTTTTTCCCTTTTTATGTACATGTGTGTGAATTTAAAAAAAAAAACCACCCACCAAACAAAATACCCAAACCCACAATGAAATAATCATGAATCATAATGAAACCTGTAAATGCCAAAAGCACTGCAAAAATTAAAGTGCATTTAAAAATCATCTTCAGGATCATTTCTAGCAGTCCAGGAAAAGACTCAAGTATCAGTCTCAAGCTAACACTGGGGTTTTTTGGAAAAAAAAAAAAAAAAAAAAGAATCTTACATTCATTCTTATACTTCCCGCCAGTATTCAAAATGGGATTTCCCATGAAATAAAAGCCAAAAGTGTTATTTGAACCCTTCTGCATAATAAGTAAGACACATCTAAATGTTAAAATACCGCAATTTACTTTTATTACCGAACTGCCTGTTCTCTGAAAATTTAAAAAAAAAAATCAGCTACCCTTTCTACAAGGCTTCAGAATTCACAAAATACTACTTCATGAAAGATTTTTGGGGGCCAACTCAAGTTGTGAGTGAACTAGACTTACGGTTAAGCTCTTGGTTCTTGTTTCTTTTGCAAAATTCCTTTCTAACATTACTGAATACTCCATTTTCCTAATTGCAGAGGAAGGAGTAGTTTTAGGCCTAGAGTCACTATTCTCTTCATTTGGGCAAAAGCGTGTGTATTTTTAGAGCCACACTTCAGTGCAGAACAGAACCACAAGAAACAAAGGTACAGAAGGCGGCTTCCTTTGTCCCTCTTCTTCTAGCAAGCCTAACTTTTTTCCCTTCTTTCTAGCAGATGAACTGCTAAGAGAATTTGCTAACAAGTCGCTTTTTGATTGCAAGAGTGAAAAACTTCCTAGAATATACATACTAACTTTCTTCTTTCAGCATGCACCCGCTCTGCCTAAAACTTGCGGAATAATAAAATCTAATTCTAAGTTTAAATGCAGTTATATATAGATATACAAGAAAGTATGCGTTTGGAGTTTTTTTTGCTTCTGTCTGCAAGCACAACTAGCAACAAGCAAATTTGTTGTTCACAAGGTAGATCACATCTGTCTGAATGAGCTCAATAGCAGGACAGAGCACCCGATATCACAGTTTGGTTGTACATACCTTCCTGGCAAGAGGTTATTTAAATCTAATTACCTTGATTTGTATTAAGTTCTAACAAAATAATTAGTACTTACACAGATCTTTTGTATCCATGAACTTGTTCTTTTGTCAGATATAGGCTAAGTAAGATAAATTACCATGACAAAAGACCACAGAGAAGGACAATGAAAGAGCTGAATTTATTGCAAGTCCTTGATTCCTTAGTTACATCCTTGGCTCCCCTCCTATTTCCTTGTAATAACTGCTTGGGATAATAATCCTGCAACCCAAAATCATAAAAAGTAATTTTAAGAATCATAACTCTCTCTATCATCTGTTTCCGTTCTGCTTATCTTGGTCAGTATCAACAGGCTCACTTGTCACTGCTAGGAGTCTCCCTAGACTATCTGCCAGATTTTCACACTGAAAACCTTGACTCTTCCTCTTACATTTACTCAGATTTCAATTAATAATCTTGTAAATAGGCAAATTGTGAATTCCTTTCAGTGTCCTCCTTAAAAACCTCTTCTATGGAGAACATATGCCAGGTTGCTAGGACACTGCAAATGTATTTTACTCATGCTAGTCAACACGGTCTCACTCGCTTTATGTACAAAAAGTCATTGCCTCTTGTTTAATACTTCAAGTGCAAGTTCTCTTCTGCAAGTGCTATTTCTTCTGCAGTCTACCAGAATACAAACCAACCAAGCAACATACTTCCTACACTTACAGAGTTAACATACCTTTCCATCTTTGCATAGATATGATCACTCAGGAGAGAGCTAACAGTGGCCAGATGATCAGCCAAACAAAAAAAAAAAAATCAGACACAAATACAGAGCACCTACACCAAAGCCACAACTAATCCACCAAGGCAGTAAATCTTCTCAATCTGGTCTGTTGATTTAAAAGATCTGCAAGAGATGAAGAGGTTTAAAGAAGGTAGAAAACTGAACTGAAGATCTTTCACGTTCCTAGCCTCAAAAAGAGGATTTATTTAGCAGCAAAGATACTAGGCCTAGTTTTCAAGCAGCCAGGGAAGAATGAGAGCTGAATCAGCAGGAACACGCAGAATGTGCATCAGCTTGTTAGCGGTGGATCACTGTTTCCTCGTTCCAGCAGGGCCCATGCAAGAAGTCTCTTCCTGTGTGCATGCACAGAGCCAGCCAAGTTGTAGATGAAGGTGTGCTACGCACCACTGCTCCTAGCAACTCTAAATCATCTTTTTTTTCTGTAGCACAGGCTTGAAGTTGATCTTAAGTAGCATGGGTAGGGGCCAACTGACAGTGTGCAAGAGGGACCAATGAAGCAAACCAAGGATTATAAGCACATTCAGACAGCTTTGAGGATCCAACTGCTCAGTAAAACAGCTAATATAGCAAGTCACCGTACCATGTTCTTTGCATACTGCAAGTGCGATGCAAAGAGTGGCTTAGACTAGCATTAAAAATTGTTAGCAACTTTAGGTGAGAGGCATCACAAATATATGAGCATACAGGAGTAATAATCCAGAAGTACTCACATACATTTCCTTGTACTCCGGAAGAGAAGCATTTGACAATGAGAAATTAATTGCAGCTCAGATGAATTCCGTCTAGCAAGACAGCTCTTCCATACCTCAAGATGTCCCAGCTGAGACAACAAGAAAGGGATATTATCCTCATAGGCCTTGGCATCTCCTAGCAAGACCTTCCCTGGATCAGGCAGTGATCCAGATATAGGTACATATGATTTAGAGGTGTAGTTTCAACTACTAAGACTTTACCAAGAACTTTATTACCACAAGGACTCTGGTAATGATTCAGCCTCCCTGTTTAATTTCTTGAGAGCCAAGTAGACTGCAAGTGCTGAAAGACAACAGTCAATTGAGACATTAGGTCTGAGATTAGAGATACAGAGGCAGAAATTAAACACCGGGCCTCCTCCTACCTAGGTTATGACAAAGACCAGTCTTTTTTCTTTGAAGTGAAAGTGTCTATTGAGGTTCCTCCATATTCTTTGAGAACATCTTTGGTGCCTGACAACAAGTATCAAGGATATTTTCATATCAGACTCTTGTGAGAAAGCTTCCTGAAGTACAGATAAAGATGTAGGCACCACATAAACAAAGGGGTGGGTTAGGTAACCAGAGGCAATAAGTCAACACTTACTGGTTTGATGATGAGACAGAATAGCTAGCAGAAAAGTATAAGGTAAAATTCAAAGACCATTTGACAAGACTCAGTCTGGTAGAGTCCTTAGTCATACTGTCTGACATTACAGCAAGTAAACTAACAACTGTGTATTGCTAGAGATGAGAAAACTTGTCATCATTACATTTTCAGTACTTTTTAACACGTTTCCATCTATGTGATGCTTTGGCTTCTGCTCAGGACAAAACAAGTTGCAGTAACAAAGAGGAAAGGAAGCAAAGCACTGCGTGGCTTTCATCACTAATTTCACAGCCTTTTCAGTCGTCTCCGAGTAGTTCAGAGCTACAGGTAGCAGCTGTTAGCCCAGTCTCTGAAGATTTAGGATACCCTATGCTTGGGACTTTGATACTTCACGGACAATTACCCTCATGCTCACAGTAGTAACTGCAGCACGCAGGACTGTAAGGCCATCCCAGCTACTAAACAGCCTTTCTTAATTGTGTCCTTTAATTTGTCTTTGTTGCCATGAGTGAACTCAGCAGTCAAGATCCATATTTTCATAGAGTTGTCCTTAGTCAACAAGTCCTGGCATTTACCCCTTCAGAATCACAGTAATGTGTAACAGTATATTTTCCACAAGAACAAGCTCAGTTGCTTAAGATGTGGTTTGATTTAGTTGTTTTGACTATTCAAACAATAGCTAAGAGGCCAGACACAAAGCAGACTGATAAAGTTTACAAAGAGCATCTTCAGTACATTCTGCACATCAATGAATGCTGGCAATTAACCATATCTTCAGTTAGTAGGCAACACCAGATGCTGAAACAGAAGTCTCATTAGAGACTTTCCTGATGCAACTGGATTTTCTCATTCCAGCCTCAATCTGCATAAAGAGTGATGGGGAGTTAACTCAGTCAATGCTGGTACCATTTAAAGACGGCTTCTTAGTTAGTATGGGTGGGGGGAAAAGAACTGATGATGTACCCAAGATCCTCTTATCCTTGTTTGTGATTTGAGCTAGCAGCTTTTCTAGCAGAGCTGGAAGTGATGGAAATCAACTTCTTGAAGTCAGGTGAAGCCAGTTTACCTTCTCCAGTTTAAGTATCACTCTGTGTGTATCAATAGCTGGCAGGCTTTTAACAGAATCCCACGTCAGTCTTACTGAAAGTAATCAAGTCTTTAGAAGTATACAGATCCCAGTGATAACAGATTCCAAAGGAGGATGGATTCTCAGTTTCATGAGTCACAGTTGTGTATCAGTGACATCAAGAAGAATGAGGTTTTTTTTCCTAGAGACAGGGCCAACTCAGATGCTTTTGTTCTTTAAACAAAGATTTGCAGTGAAAATAGATCTCACAGAAACAGACCCACTGAAGCATGACTGACACAATGGTACCTGATACTGAGTCAGCGCTTCCTCCTACTCCACCCCATTCCACATTATTATACTTTACTAGAAAGACAAAAACATCTGCCTTAGTATTTAAAGCAATACAAAAAGCAACCTGATTAAGATTTCTAAGATACCATTACATCCTTCAGCCTTCATGTAGTTGCTACTACTGGATCTTCAGTTCTGTCCTGTCATCAATAGTCATTATGGAGATACCTGAACTGTGGAGCACTAAACAGTGCAGAATTATTTCATAAAAGGACAGATTTAAGGCTGCTGTTTGGTTTACCTTTAAGGATGGTTCCAGAGGTGGAGCTTCAGGTTAGAACACTTAACTTTCACAAGCAACTCATGAACTCGTATGTGTAGGATTGGGACTATAGGTACCTAGGACTATTCTATGTCCTTTCAGAAGGAAAAAAAAAATAAAATCTATGCAGTGAAGACACTGAAACCTGCAGCTTTAAAATTTTCTTACTGCAGACATCCAGTACCCAAAGACACTGGTTATTTCTAGTCTGGCAAAACAGAGGACCAAGTTAATTCTGAGGGAATACAGACCGGAGGAAAAAAAAAAATTAACAGATTAAATGTTAGCCAAAGTTTCAACTCTGCCATAAGAAAAAACTATAGAAGGGTTGCCCTGGAGGTAGGTGATACAAGTGATAAATATTTCTATAGAGATGAAATTCTGTCTTGCATACGTTAAATAAATGCACACCTACCACAGATTCACATGTTCAAAAGGTATCTTCCCCTTCCCACTCCTCCATTCTCATGGATCATTGCAGTGAAAGCTGGATTGGATGAAACAAACTCACAGCATCTCGGAAGGCAGTCTTCCTAGACTCCAAACATAGCCAGAAAAGACAAAGCCACTCCAGAAGGGGATTCCAAGCTTAAGTCTAATATACATGCTCTGAATCACTCTCTACAGGAGCCTCACTTGACTAGAGGCACATCTGTGCTAAGCACTCAAACCACGAGAATCTCTGTGGTCTGGTCTAAGTAAGAAATTTCAGTTAGAGATGTTCCCCAAAACACCAGATGTTAGAGAGCCATCTGGTGAAAATCAATTTAGTCATAGTTGCAAGATTATCTCAGTGTTCTGAGCTTTTTTTTAAATTAAGTTTTCAGAAATATATTGTTCTATTAGTAGTACAGCTAATGTAAGTCAAACTGGTACTACTGTTAAATCAGTCTTAAATAAAACTGTCCCTTGGCCCACCAAGGCAGCTGGAGGTCATACTTCATTATGTCTTGCACCACTCACCTTAATGATCACTGAATCAATTGAAAAGTCAATGGTGACTATCTTTAACTAACAGCCAAAGCCCTACTGCAAAGGCGGCCTCATTTCCAGATATTAAACAGCTGTATTTTCATTACTCATGCATCTACCAAAAAGGCTCAAGACCAGATCTACGAATACACCACAACAAGATAAAGACAGTGGTATAAAGCTGTATATCCTTTGATCTACTTGTATCTACATTTTAGTACACCCTAAGAGAGCTGTGTAACACACATCTAACGTGCCAGTATCGCACCTGCTTCTTAGCCATTGCAGTAAGAAGTTTAAAACTGCCGAGCAAACTTTGTTTTGGGATTATTCTCACCTTTATTATAGTGTTCCAATGCAAATAACTGCATTGTTGATATATTTTTCATTCTGCTTAACCCGACTTATTTCTATTACATGATTTTTCCTCTTTCCAATTATGCTAGAAGCACTAATTGGTGTGGATCCCCCTTTCATTTAATTTTCTTCTCAAACCCACCTACTCTTCTTCCAAACACACTCCACTACCCTACACAGATAAACCATCTGCACTGAATCTTTCAATCCAATCACTAAAGTAAAACTTTATCACATTTAAGTTTTAAGTTGGTCACTTTATAAAACCTCAGTAGTACACCTCCTATTTTTCATCCAGCACCATACTATAACAAGTATGCATTAAAAGATAGTTAAAAAAAAAAAAGAGGTAGATTACTTTCACAGAAGGCAAGTTTTCACAAGGGAAATCAAGAAATTTGTTTTGGCAACAAAATTAACAGCCACTGGTTTAATCCTCCGTTTGGCTTGTTTTATGCCTGCAGAGACAGAAAATACATTATAACCTCCTCTCACAAACTTCCCCTATAAGCCAGTAACACCATCAGATTTTTTGATTGTTTCTTTTGGTGGGGTTGTTTTAGTTTTCAGCTACATTTTTGGACAGTTAGGACAGCATTCTTTGTCTCCAGTGGGCCAAAGCAGTGGGAAAGAGCAAGTAGGGAAATGTAAACGCTTTAACCCATGCTGATTCAGCTGCTACTAACATCAAAGAACTAGTAGGAAGTGGCTCCTCGTTTCATCTCACTGTCAAATGAATTGACAAAGCAGCAAAATATGGTCATATAATTGTCTTTTCCTGGTTTCTCAGCCTAGAGAACGGATTAGGTTTATCTGCATAGCGTAGTGCTGAACAGAATACTCCTTTGCTTTGCTTGTGCTAAAAGCTGACTCATCACTTCAGAGGCAGAACAACATTGAAGGAGAGACTACTACAGCATGATCACCCACAGCAAAAATAGCCCATTTTTATATTTTTTTATAGCAGGAAAGGGGCTGCTGTCTACTGCACAAAATAGTATGAACAGCCAGGCATACCAAAATTTTCTGGCTGTACTGGCTTCAGCTTCTTCAACTACTCTGCTGTTGTATTCCCAAATTATTTAGCAGACGGCACACCAAGAAAATAAAGAACTTCCTGACTTTAAGAGGCAAAAACTGATAACAGCAGAATACCAAGGAAAGCAAGATTACCTTGCAATACCACCACAACAGTTAACCAGCAAACTGCCCATCATCCCTGTATTTCATTACAGCAACTTCGTGCTCCCTTTCCCAGTACAGAGTATGTGTTTGTATATTAAGAAACAGAAAAGAAATTTTAAAAAAAAAGATATAAGACAGTCTCTTGTATAGTCCAGCTCACAGTTCATGCCAAGTCATTTACCTGTGCATGATGCTACTCAGTAAGCCTGGCACGCAGTAAAAGAAATCTATTAGCTAATGAACATCAAGCCTGATGGAAACGATTACAATCACTAAGTAAAGGGAGAAATACATAAGAGGCACTGAGTGCAATAAGAACTGGAAGTATACAGGAAGAAATGTGGAAGGGAGCAGGCTAGAAGACAAGGATCCCTACTGCAGGGGAAAAAATTGGATTTTGTTGCCTGTGGTACACCAGGATATATCTCTGACTTGATCGATGATTGCTGGCTTTACATTTAACTTCCATATAATTTTGCACCAACTGAGAGAATACAGTCGGTATTTTAGTGCCAAAACACCTGCCATTCTTTTAGTTAAATACTTCAGTTCTAGGCAGACCATGAAACAATAGGGCTACTATCTAGTGATAAAGCAACATTAACTCATGTGTTCTATTGTTATATTTTGAAGCTTTATCAATTCTTCATAGAGTCACCTACAGTTAACAGTGTTTCTAGTGTGCTAGGGTGGACAGTAGTGCTTTGAAACACTTTGGAGAGTTGGGAGAACAATCTTAAGAAAGCATCAGAAGTTTGTTTGTCAGAAGTGTAAGAAAATCTGATTGCGAAGGTACTTCAAGTTAGCCTGAGCTTAAAGGGAGCTCCTGGACCTAGAGACAGATGAGGTGGTGGTGGTCCCAGGTGAGGCCCTGATAACAAATTACTGAACAGACACAGCAACTTGATGATGTAGAGTTGAGAAGGCCCAAAAAACCCAAAGGTGGTGAAAATATCTGAATACCTGTAAAGTGTCAGCACACTTCAGGAGTTCTGTTTCAGTCTTCACCAACATTAGCACTACTGTAGGTCGAATGCTTTGCCACCCAAGACTCCAGGAATGAGGAAAGCAGCCACATGAGGAAAAACTCCAGCAAAAGGTTTTAGCCTGCAAGCACGTCCCACTCACACACATTCACAAAAGCCCCTTATTATTTGGTGCTGTACTCTGTCTCCTTAGAGCCACATCAGCTGGGCCAGCAATGCAAGCTTGCAGCCCAGAAAGCCAACTGCATCAAAAGTATGGCCAGCAGGTTGAGGGAGGTGATTCTACCCCTCTACTCCACTGGAGAGACCCCACTTGGACTACTGCTTGCAGCTCTGAAGTCCTCAGCACAAGAGGGACATGGACCTGTTGGAATGGGTCCAGCAGAGGGCCACGAAGATGATCAGAGGGCTGGAGCACCTCTCCTACGAGGACAGTCTGAGAGAGCTGGGGTTGTTCAGCCTGGAGAAGAGAAGGCTCCAGGGAGACCTCCCAGTACCTAAAGGGGGCCTACAGGTGGGGAGGGACTCTTTCTCAGGGAGTGTAGTGATAGGACAAGGGGTAATAGTTTTAAACTGAAAGGGGGGAGATTTAGGTTAGATATTAGGAAAAAATTCTTCACTGTGAGGGTGGTGAGGTACCGAACAGGTTGCCCAGGGAAGCTGTGGATGCCCCATCCCTGGAAGTGTTCAAGGCCAGGCTGGATGGGGCTTTGAGCAGCCTGGTCTAGCGGGAGGTGTCCCTGCCCACGGCAGGGGGTTGGAACTTTTGGGGATCTTTAACGTCCCTTCTAACCCAAACCATTCTATGATTCCACACACTCCAAAAGCTAGATGGCGACAGCAGCAATCGGTGGGTGAGAATGATAAGAGGAAGGACTATAAATAGGATAAATACGTCATCTTTGTTATTTTACTTGGTGTAGAAACATTTAATTCTAGTATTTAAATCACTAGTAGCCATTCAACTACCTGTGCAGACTTAATGTCAAGTTTCTCCACCAGTCTTCCACATTCTTACCTGGACTCTCAACTAGATTACTCCTGTAGTCCCAGTGCTTCACCATATCTATTTTTATTTTGTTAGATGGAAGAGAATTGTGAAGACCACTACTTAAGATGTCAAAGGCTGAAAAATGGCAAAGGAACTCAAACTCACATGTAGTAACACCTAACTTATCTTTTCTTTCCCAGAATAATACCATGCATTTTTGCTACAGTTGAGTGTTTTTGGCAGATCACTCCAGACCAACTCGACCACCTATAGATACAACAGCAAAGTACCAGATTTGTTTACCCATAGGCCTTTGCTCATCTGTTACTGTATGATCACTGTTTTCAACAGCATTAATGTCAACAGGCAGATACAAAGAGGGGAACTAATGCTTACCCTGTCATACCTGGAAAGTGAAAGACCACTGCTACTATTGAGTACTCATTGTGAGTGGGAATATTGGACACATTTTATTTCTTCCTCCATCCTGCAAACAGAACAGCTTACTGTGACTCCACTTACCAAAAAGCAAAGTGGCAAAAGTTTTGTCAGATAGGGGATAAGCATCAGCCCATCCACTTCCTCCATTTAGATAATGCAAGTACTTTAAGGACATGTAGCAGATACTGAGTCCATCAAATCCCAGGTGTAAGAGCTTTACAGATAGAAAAGAACAGAGTAAAACCTTTATGAAAAACAATGTTTTTTCACTATGAGACCCCTAAATGCAAAACACGTAGGATCCACAGTAGGATTTAAGAGCAATCCAGACCTGTATGAGGAGGTGTTACCATTAAACTTCTCCCTGCCAGCAATACAGCAGAAGTCTCGAGTGGAAGAGTTGAAGGAAACAGAGAATATTCCTAAACAATTCCAAATTTATAAAAAAATTGCTTCACACAAGTTTCAGAAGTCAGCTAAAGGCTTACTGAAACTGAAGGTGTGCCAGAGCGGAAAAAGAGTCTGATTAATATCACAGGATCCAGACTCTCCCACCCACGGCAGAATGTGTCCAAAATTGAGCCAATCTGTTCAACTTGTCTTGAACAAAGAATCTCCTCACTCAACCCCATATGTTTTCTAAGGGTTTGTTTTTCAGACCACAGAATAAAGTTATCCAAGCTAGTACAGCTCTGAAGGCACTTTCTGAGAACTTGTACTCCTAGCCAGCAGGTCCACGAACACTGAAATACTAGTACTACATTTAAATTTTAATTTCTTCCCTGCCACACACACCCTGGAATTTCACAATTGGGCCAGCCAATTTCAGTTCACAGTATTCTTTTGTACTTAGCTCCCCACAATCTAGGTATAATCTTCACTTTGTCCAGTTCCCTTGGACTACATTCTAGATCTATTTCCAGCCCAAACACTTTCAACTACTAGGAGGCTGTGAAACTCATGCAAACGTGGACTCATTTTCTTTAAGTGTAGACTAAGTCAGAAAAATGAGATAAGCATCTTTTGCCTCTTTCATGGGCCAATTACTACTTTTTCTACTTGCTTTTATCTGAAACATGAATAAAAACTTCCACTGTACTCTGAAGAAAGACAATGCATACTGAAATCTTCAGGGTTCTTATTTATAAGGTACTGTAGTAATAACAAATATTAACGATAGTCCTATAGCTTTTAAGCTGTCCTTATTTGAAGGAGAAAAGTATCCATAGATAAAACAGAAATGTTCTTGCATAGGAGGTGGCTTCACTGAACTTATGATTGTTTCAATCCCATTTTCCCCTCCCATGAACAAGCAAAACTTCTTGTTCTGGGAAATCTGAGCTGAAAATCTGAAATCTGATACATTTCAGCTCAGATGGTGGTGGTGGGAAATACTGGCTGTTAGATATAGTCTTAGCTTCATGCTGCTGCATGAGTCATGGTCTCAGAGTCAGAAGCTAGCTAATAAGTCTGCAGTTTGCCTAAAGTCAAAAAAGCAGCATTATTGCAAAGGGGACAAGGAACTGAGCTTGCCAGGTGTTCCTTCTTTTTAATCATTAGTTGCTATTGACAGTACACAGACACACTGTCTCGAGGACAGAACTAAGCTTTTGGGAAAGGATTTCAAAAAGTCACTCCAAAATGAGACCTCATATTGTAGCGGTTTGCCAAAATCTAATTTGCAATTTTAGCTCTACCTTCCATAGTCAGCCTGCACAGCTTTGCTTCACCAGTATCCAGATAATGAGCAATCTGCTCTTGATCCTGCATTCAAAGTACTTAAAGTGATTAACAGATCTGCACATGGACCGAGACCGGGCTTTCCACATGCAGCCTTTACGTACCTTCTGTTGGGTATTCTGCTGTTCGTTTCAGTAGGACTGCATCTTTATTCTAACATTTGTTTGTGGTGCAGAAGGCTAAATGTTGCATAAGATCCTGTAGAGCACAGAATTTAAGACTCACTCAAAATTTCACATCTTGGAACAAAACAAAAAACCCAAAGAATACAAATATTGCTTTCAGTAACGAGCAAATATTTTATCTCTTGTTATTAACCATCCAGCAACAACACATTTAAAAAAATATATTACCTTGGAAGCAAAAGCTTTTTAATTATTGGGTACGCATGAGGGTTCAGTAAATCCATAAAGCTGGCCGACTGGTCTTATCGATCAAGCTAGAGGAGGTGATGGATGTGACAGCACAGCAGTTCTTGGATTTTAAGCCGTGCAGTACAGTAACTCTAAAGAGCTAATGCATAATGGGGGAGGGGATAGGAAAGGCTTCCAGAGCCATGATATATTTAGAATCGATCCTTTCACCTAACCAAGCTAAAAAAAGTCTTATCGCTTTAGTGATCTGGTACAAAACACTTTGAATGCTCCTGGAGAACATTCAGATGAGTTTCCTAATAAATAAATAAATGGAGCTATGCAGCTCTGGTTTCAGACTAAATCCTCCCATACTGATTACATTGGAACAACCTTCTAGCTCAGGCATGGATTATTGTACTCTTCATAATCAGTTAAATGCTCCAAGGAAAAAACTAATTACATCTGTGCCCAACACCGTGCTTCACCAAATCATATCAGTTTGAAAGCTTGCAACAAATCAAGAACTGTATTAGGCAACAACAAAAGAAGGGAAGGGAAGAGTAGAATCACATGAACAGCATTCATTTATTGTCACTCAAGAGACTACCTGAAAAGGGATTTAATAATGCTGGTGGGAGCCATTTCCAGGCAAATAGAAACACGAAATTCATGATGAAAAAAAGTAGCGCAGAACTGTTCTGCTCCAGCTTCAATTAAGACTTCTCTATGAAACAGTCAATAACACGAAGTACTATTAATTTCTGGAACAGACTGGTACTCTGTAATCTAGAATGTAAGGAAAATGTAGAAACTTTCACACCGGAAGCTGGTTTTTTTGGTGGTTTCTGGTTTTTTTGTTGTTTTTTTTTGGTTTTTTTTTTTTGTTTTGATTTTTTTTTTTTTAAATGAGATTTAATTAGAAATACCTTAAGGAAGAGAGATGCAATTCCATTCATCAGAACAAATGGCTCCGAGATGCACAATCAACACCCAAGTTGCAGCTGACAACAGTGAAATTTAGACTTTCTTGAATACTGCAGAGTTTTACCCTAAGCTGAGCAGAACAAGTTGCCAGCTGCTGAGAGAGGGTAGTCCTGCACTGTTGCACATGAAAGTCCATCCAAGCTAACAGCTCGTGCAGTGAAGCTATCACAAAGCTGTTCACTTTTTGATGTGTTAAATTTCTGTTAGTTTTCTGACCCATCTTACTCTGTGATCAGAGTAAGTACCCTGATGAAGCATTTGGAATATCCCCCAGTTACCAGATGACCATAGTCACATCAAAGCCACAGACTATGTGACTGATTATATCAGACAAGGAAAACCAAATCAATAAATCCAAGGGCACGATTGACAACACTTCAACAAGCAGAATTAGGCATATCAAGTACTATTAATCAAAGTTATGTGATTTTTCTTATTTTCAGAATCCTTGAACAATGACAAGTCAAAAGCAACCAAAGACCATTCTCTCCAATATCTTTTCCTAGGCCCATACTCAAAGAAGAGAAACAACAGGAAAACATGTAATACGTTTGTGGCAGGTGGACCACATGGCCTGGTTCACATACACCCCACTGCCCTCAGACATACTATCTTTACAGCAATTATCCATACTAACACTTCTTAATAGCCCAAGAACCCCCAAGGAACCCCCAGTTTAAGCACATCAATTGTTGCAATAAGCAAAATATTAGTGGCAGAACTATTTACCTGTTAGTAGTAAATGGAGCTATTGGCACACTATCATTTGCTACAGCTCTGAACAATAGGTCTATAAATCAGCAAGGTTGAAGGCATGCTCACGTTTTAAATGAAGGTTTCCAGTTGTAATACAAACAGCAAAACTTAGGATTTGCCAAAGCAAATTACAGAAGCCTGTTTGATGAAGCACGAGGAAGATATTTGTAGTATTTGCACATACAGGATTACAGCGATAATTTGGAATCTGTGCGTGCATTAGATAATTTGGTGGATTGGGAGGGTAGCTTCATTTTTAACAAAAAATGGAATTATAATAAATGCTTGAGTAATATAACAATGCTTTTAGAAAGCAGAGCGGAAGGGCTGTGTGTGGTAGTAACACTAAGAGCTCATAGGAGGGCTGTCTATCCCCTGGCTACTTCCTTCTGAAGAAAACCCTGAATGACGCAGCACCATCCTGCCATCACCACCATAATGACTGTTCTACAGGCTGGTACCCAAAGATTTACTGTCATGCAAATAAGCCCTCTTCTCCCTGATTTTAAGAAACACTGATGAAACCAAACACCAGTTTTAAATCCTTATACATTGTGGTAGTTCCTCTTCTTAGTGCATGAGGTTCATTTTTTTCATATTTCTTTTTCATATCTAGAAAAAGTTCAGGTCTGAGAAAGGCTGAATTTACCTTTCCATTAGCAGTCAGACAATTAAGAAGCAATTATCAGATATGCCAGTCAACTTTGGCAAACTTTTGGAAATCAAAGTCATACCAATCTAACTGAAACTATCCTAGAATCAGAAAGTAGATATGTACCAAAAAGCAGCTAAAGTCACATGCTACATCCTGTATTCTTTCCAACAGCTTAAGGCTTTCCTTCTCTTGTTATAAGGGAATATGCCCATCTTCAAAATGGGATATTACTTAAAATTAAGGAATCATCTTGGGTGATGAATCATCACTTCAAAGAGCAAGACTGTGCTTAACTTCTAATGCTTCAAGAGCGAGTTAGTTTGTTTCAGATACATTTAAATTCTGAAAGGAAGTGTTTGATGAAAAAAGCAAGAGTGAAGACGCTGACAGAAATCTCTCAAAATTCAAATTAAGGTTACTGATGTGGGGGCAACAGCAAAAAAAACACCCCAACAACGTGGAGCTGAAAGTTATTCTTGCTTCCCGGAAATGCCACAACAAGGCCGCTCTCACTCTTGACTTGCTACTTATAAAATTCAAAAAAACACAGATTTATCCCAGCTCTGTCACAGATGGTCAGACGGTGAATTCATGGAAGTGGCACACAGATGCCCAGGTACACCTCTTGCATGATGGTGCTCAGGTTTGCTTGTATCTGTTCTATGATTCCATATGCACAATTTGGACAAAGTGCTTAGTGTCATAAGCACTTGGGTTTTTTTGGGTTTTTTTTTGTTTTTGTTTTTTTTTTTTCTTAGGAGCAGGAAGAACCCTGCAGAAAAATATATGTAGTGGTACAAAAACATGAAAAGGATATTAGCTGGGTTTTTAAAAGTAATAGACACAAATTCACTACTTAAAAATGAGAGGAACTCTTTCCATTCTTGTCTACAAGGATAAGGGATTCCATTTGTGAAATTGCCTTTTTGCTACTTGGTGTGGGCAGGAGAATAGCAAAGTATTCTTATGGACATCAGATTTATTCCATAAAGCCTTTCTATTTTTGACTTGCAATTAACAGGGAAGACATCAATTCATATTCAACTAAAACAAACCATTTACAGGAGATGTATTTTCATTTTGGAACTCTCAGAAATCTACTAAAATGTACTGAAAAATAAGACTGCAACATGAAAGCATCTGTCAAACCTCTCAGAGAGGAAAGTAGTTGCACTAATTTAGATAAGCTAAGAAAAAAAACCGAAACAACCACAACACAAAGTAAACTGTCACCCTACTTCTGTAAATCCCTGGTGCCTCAACAACTTAAAAATTAGCATCACTTTCAGGTATAATTTACATCTTCTAAACTAATAACACATGAATTTAATTTTCTTTTTCATTCTGTTCAACAAAAAGTTGTAGTATTACTGTCAAGAATTTCATCATCAAATTGCCACATGCAAAAAGTTACAGCTATTTGGAATTTTTTTTAAGCCACAATACAAGTGACCAGGATATCAGCACAAAGGCTGATACTCTGGGGAGACAGAGTATAAGCAGAGTAACCAGAATGAGGGGTTATGCACCATTAGCAATATCACATAGAATCAGTTAATTCCTTAAGGGCAGAACCTGAAAAGTCATCTTTAATCACCCTTAGGAATATATTCAGGCTGTTTGAAAGGCTTGATTTCTACTGTACACACTTCTAAATCTAAAAAAATAAAAATAGGGGTTTACTGATTTTTCACTCCTTGAACTGAACTGGAGAACATCTCCATAAAACTAATCTCACAGCTGTTGTGTCCAGTCTGTTTACACACACCCCCACCCCAAATCTCACATTTGTATCACTTCTTAAAGGGCCAACTAAGGCCAGATCAATTATTCACCTAATGTAAAGCAATCAGATACCATTGAAATAGTTTCACTACACTTAACATGAAGCATTACTCACACTCATTTAATTGCACTGACAAAGGAAATCCCTTCTGATAGAAGGGATTGGAGAGTTAGTCAGCAAATTACCCTGAATTACCTGAAGCAGCAATAACAGTGCAAACTTCCAAACTGACAGACTTCCAACCCACTTTAACCAGACCCTGGAAGAGCTCTCCTCTACAACATGCAGGAAGAGGTTTACATTAAGTACTTTTCCTTCACTGAAGAGGCCAACAGAAGAGCGTCAATTAAGAACAGACTGGGATGTGAATACTGCAACAAGGAACGAGATAACTAATCACATGTTATCAAGATATGTAACATCCAAGTCCTGTTGTCCTTGGGTTGGATTTGAACTAGTCACAAGGAACCCTGTTTCTAAGTTCTGCCTGTACTTTAAAAAAAAAAAAAAAGCAAAGAATATCATAAGTCCTAGAACAATTGTCCAGAGGCCATGTGAAAGTCAGCTCTATTAGCATCTTCATGAAAGAGAGTCTTAACTACATAAAATAAATAAGGAAAGCTATAGCAGAATTTGGAAATCTTTAGAAAGCTAGAGCTTTTGCATCTCAGGATACCACACTCTTGGTGGTCCAAAAAGTAAAACAGCTGAACACCTTCAACGAACTAGAAGGGAAGGAGTACGGACGACTGAATCAGAATTACTGGGGTTTATTTTGAGCTCTGTCCTTATCTCTTTTTTTGACCTTGGACAAGGTGACTTTGCCGCTAATCTTGTGTGCCACTTTGTGGAACACAAACATGGTGACTTTTTATAAAGCACTTTGCTAACTGGCATGAACACCCTCAGCAAAATCTTTCAATGTAGTGCAAATAACAAACGCACTTTGCTGAGCCAGTCAAAAAAAAAAAAAAAAAGAGCAAATATGCTTTTGCTAGTTCTCTGCAGCACTAGTTAACTGGCATTATTCATATAGTAGTGCTGGCATATCTAACTTGACAGGCAAATAGAAACAAACAGGACCAGCTTCATTATTTACAATACTTTGCTAAAACCAACAGGACTGTTCTTTTCAATCCCAAGCATCTTCCTTTGGCCGGAAACGAGGCTCAAATCACAGATAAGAGAAAGGAAAACTCGAAGAGCTGTCCTAAACACAGTTGACTTCAGTAAGCATTCCTAGTTGCTTTTTTTCTATAGCTCAGCATTTTGATTATTTAGGAGCCTTCACATTGGGAGAGGCCTACTACCAATTCTGTAACATACGCTCAGTGGAGCGCCGATATGCAGCTGAAGAGGAAAAAGTTAGTAATATCACCAGATGAAGAGAAGAAAAAGACAAAGAGGATTCAGTCACATTAATAAGATTAATTTTCATATGGAATAAATTAAATCTCTTGAATCAAATGCCAAAAAAATATAAATACCTTTCTCCTCACATAGAAGAACAAAATAGCTTTCCTCAGTTATCTTCTTTCTCTTGTGTAGCTATACAACTAACACAAGAGTTGTTAATGCCACTGGAATACTCGCCTACCAGACTCACTGCCAACTGAATTAACACTCAGAAAAAGAATTTCAGGGTCTCTAAAAATAAATCACAGGTGTGCTATTTGTTCCGTAAAGATCTTTATGTACTCATTTCCTGATAGCAATGAAACCGGCAGCCCTCAGAACCTCCAAGATTTACAATACAAATCTGCCTCAAACACACATGGTACTTAAAACATAGAGGACACTTTTCCTACACTCTAAGTGTTTTAGCATTAAATGTAAAGTTATGAGAATGAAAAGGAGAAAAAAATGAAGA
Source organism: Rynchops niger (assembly GCA_013400035.1). Lineage (NCBI taxonomy): Eukaryota > Metazoa > Chordata > Aves > Charadriiformes > Laridae > Rynchops > Rynchops niger. Next base: position 754,518 of record VXBH01000721.1, read on the forward strand.
AAAATGATGGAACAGAAGAAGGTCTACTTTTTTTGGACAAAAGAAGGAAAACAGACAATTAGTTTGGAGAGTGCTTTTTGACAAGGAGAATCTCAGGAAACAGACACCTCCTGGAATCTTCAAATAACCCCCCGAAGTTCAGTCCCTATATAAGATAAAGTTACCTCCCAAAGTAATCAAAACCTAATGACCTAATGTTTTTTACTACGCCATCAAAAATGTTAAGAACTACTCTGAGCCTTGGTTGGTACCTACTACTTGAGTCCACAAAGCCACAGTAGTTTAGATTAAAACGGGATTTTTTAAAAACCCTGATCCATCTATAGTGGGATAATTTCTCGGACTTGTATGAAGGGGCCCACTTATTTTACTGTTCAAAATGTAACGTGACCTTCTAAGAAGGTTCATCATGAAGTAATGTCTTTATGCCTAAATATAGGCAGACATCTGAAAGCAAGGCATTCTCTGATTTTCTGCTATTTTAGTAGAAAATTTGGTTTTAAATAAGGCAACTGTGTTCTTTCCCACTTTCCCCATCTTGTTCCTTAACTCCCCAACTAACTCATCCTGCAGCTTCAGATGGATAGTGCAGGTCCCAGCTGGTGCGCAAAGGCAAGATGAGATGTATGAGAATCGCTATCTATTACTAAGCGTAGGCAGTACCAATCAGTAGATCAATACAGCTGATGCTCCCATGACAGCTCTATGGTACTTGTAGATGTTTAGTACATGAAAGAAATGCATCTGCAAGAGCCTTTTCCAAGTTCTTGCAAGCAGAAGCTATTCCTTCTCCAGAGACACATTACTGCCTAGCAGTTGGCGGGTGGTAACTCATGCAAAGAAAACGCTGCAAGCTTGTAATTCAACAGGCACAAAGCTAACAAAATAACCCGTTCTCAATTATCCACAGTAATTGAGAAAACCAAGTACATCAGAAAAACACAGAAAACGCAAGCCATACATAAATCAGGATGCAATAACATACTTAGTCCGCTAATAGTTACAAAACTTGTAAAAATCTTTCTATAGAAAACAGAGCAGAGACGTTTCCAAGATGCTTATTACATATAATGGAAAAGCTATTTCAGCAATGCAGCGACAGAGTATTCAGGAAAGACATGACTTGGGCAGTCCAAAGTTGTTTGTCCTGCAGATAGCCATGAGTTAAGCCTACCTGCACGTATATGCAGGGTTTTTTTTNGTGCGACAGGACAACACAACCACAGACAGGGAAGACCAACAGTCCCTCCCCTCCCTTGCCATAATCTAATATTTATGATACTTGCTTTATAGATACACCCAGAAAAGAACATGTGTTTTCTAATGTTTAACATACTATATACTTTTAAAAAAATTTCTCTACCACCACACAGCACAGAATGAAGAACTCTGTATTGCCAAACTAAAGCAGACAGCTGTTGTAATATGTCAAGCCCATACCTGAGGCTGACAATTCATCTTATTTCAAAACAGAGTTACAGAACAATGAGTTTTCCTTAAAATACCTGAAGTCCTTCCCTCCAGCACCAGCTCCTACATTTATTTAGTTTCCCAAATGTAATACTGCTTTCTGCAGACTTAGCTGGGCTAGAATTTTCCTATAGCCATCATTTCTGTACTAAATCTGACAGTATCTTTGGTCAAAACCACCACGCAAATTCTCTACCTCTCCCCTCCAAACACAGGGCGTCTTTGAATCCTTCCACAGGCATTCCCACTCATTCTTCCTCTTCTTTTACTATTGCTTCCTCACAAATACGGAAAATTCTAGTAATATAGTTAGCAAAACCCTCAGCTTCTCACTGACAATTTACAGCGCAGCACAATTAACTACTGCTGATTCACTGTGACAAGAGTCATTTACTCTTGCTGCTGACAGTACAGATGTTTTCCAGCATCCGTATCTGTGATTGGTTTGTGACACCGTGCACGCGTGTCCCTCCAGTTGGGCTGGTTCTCTGGTTGACAAGCTTCCCTTTAACAACTAGCAGGCTGTAGTCTGAATAAAACAGTGAAATACCACGAGCTAGCAGCTTTTTATCTTAACAATAACTTTCATTCTAAACCTCAAAAATGTTCAAATAGCATTAGGCAATAAAGTCTTAATGGCCTGTTAGCAAAATAAGAAAGTAAATATTTTTTTAGGTAAGGAAAGGCACAATATTTAAAGGCAACTATGTCTTCTTCACGATGCAGCCAGTCATCCATTAACCAAGGCAATCCTTCATTTTACAGCACTTATCAATATGCCCAGGTATACTGCCATCTGTAAGGGAAGGGTTTAGATATTAAGAAATCTTTGTAGACATTAAGACTGCCTTACTCTAACAAAAAGGGAAACTTTAATAGTACAAGAATAATGTTATAGAAACTAATTTGAAAGCTCTCATACTTCCTATTTTCAAACTCACAAACATGAGTTAATAATATCCCCCCCCCCCCCCCA
>VXBH01000722.1:0-38550 GCA_013400035.1 Rynchops niger
GGGGTTTGAGAGGAGATGAATCAGAGAACTTGTTGGGTGGGAAGGGACCTCTCANTGCAAACAGCCCCTCCCCAGCTTTCCTGGAGCCCCTTTAGGGACTGGAAGGGGCTGGAAGGTCTCCCCGGAGCCTTCTCCAGGCTGAACCCCCCCAGCTCTCTCAGCCTGTCCTCACAGCAGAGGGGCTCCAGCCCTTGGATCATCTTCGTGGCCTCCTCTGGCCCCGCTCCAACAGGTCCCTGTCCTTCTTGTGCTGAGGGCTCCAGAGCTGGACACAGTACTCCAGGTGGGCTTTCCCCGGAGCAGAGTAGGTGAAAGCATGGTTCCCCCTCTCCATCCCCTGTCTGCCATCGTGTCCTCCGGCGCCGGGCTGGAGCTGGCTCTGGGTGAAGCCGGCGCTGTGTGCCCTCGGGGCTCTCCCTGTCCCCCGGCAGACAAACTCCCTTCCTCACAGCCTGGTTGAGAGGAGCAAAGCTCCGCTCTTGCTGCAACTTGTGACTGTGGTCCGCCCCGTGCAAAGCCTGCGAGGGCAGCGGGATGCTCGGCCTGGCTGCCCTGCGGCGCGGAGGAAGGCCAGGAATTCGGCCTCAGCTGAGAGGAGCCGCCCCTGCCGAGAGCACCCGATATTGCGTTCAGTCAGGCAGCAGCAAACGAGTGTTTTCTAGGCGGAGGTAATTTGAAGGAAAAACAGTGACAGTGTTTTGGAAGGGAATTGGTGCATTTTACACCGTCGCCAGCAGTGCGTGAGGGGCAGCAATATTTGCAGCTCTCCCCTGGGCGTTATAGGGCAGGGACCGCAGCGATCTCCAGCCTCCTCAGTGCCTGAGCTGGGCCAAACGCTCCCCAAGACCAGAGGCAGTGGAGGGCAGGAAGAGATCTGAGGCTGCAGACGTTGGGGAAGTCAGGCAGAAAGAGGGCTCTGCTGGTTGCATGGGAGCACTGGAGACACGGGGACACAGCACGCCATGTGTCCCCTCCCAGGACATCCAGGCTTTCCGCCCGTGCTCCCGGCAGCGCCCGTCGGGGTGTTGCAGACTCAGGTCCCCTCTGGCAGCCCGGTGGGGCTGCAGGGACGGCGAGCAGTGAGAGAGGCAAGGATCGCTGCAAGCTGCTGGGGTTTGGAAAACCCACAACAATTTTTTGCCGTTCAGACAATTACTCTCACACCTGATGGCCCCTCCCCACCCGGGAAGGGGAGTTGGGCAGTCGGGGAAAAACACGGAAACCTGAGAGTCGAAATATAAATAGATATAATAGAATAACACTAAAAAATTAACATTAATAATACTAAAGAAGTATTAATCGCAATGCCAATATCAAATATCCAGGGATAATACGCAGCCCATTCCACCAGCAGAAGCCGTGCATTCCCAGCCGGGACAGCAAACGTGGGACGCTGCGAGCGCTGCGGCTGCGGGAGGAGGGAAGGGCTCAGGGCTCCGGCACCGGGGCGAGGAGTTCTCAGGACGGCAGCCATCAAGGGAGAGAGAGAACTTCTCAGCCAAGTTTCTAATTTATATTGAATGGGATGTTCATGGTATGAAACAATCCTGGTGGCAGCTTGGGTCAAGTGCCCAGGTCTCGCTCCTCCTCATCGTCAACACTGAGACCTTGAAACCCTCACACCAGCGCTGGCTAGACAGTAAATATTTTCACTAACTCAGACACTGCAGCATTCTAAAAGTGCAGTTTTCCCCGGCATTAGAAGAGAAGTTAGTCCTGTGTGGCTCAAACCAGGACACAACCCTTGGGCTGCCCTGGCCCTGGTGGTGACGCAGCTCCTGGGGCAGCCGGTCGGCGGAGTCCCCGTCCCTCCCCTGCGGGCAGCGCGTGGGCAGCTGTGTCGGCAGCCGGCGCCTGCCGGCCCTCTCCCAGGCTGCCTTGAACCACCCAGATTCCTGCGATTTTCTACAATTTCCAGGCACGAGACTGCTACGCCCTGTAGCTGCTCAACGGTGTTTGCTCAGTGCTTGTTCCTAGTTTGTGGAAATATTAGCTACAGGTTGTTGAAGCTGAAAAATTTCCACCCAGAGCAGGACTCGTGTGTGCCGGGCCACATAAAGGGGTGCAGGCGAGGCCGGGCCCTGCCTTGGCGAGATGCAGAACTTGACCCCGCTGAAGACATGAGGCCGTTGGCAGCCCCTGGGCATCCGCGCAGGGGACACGCGGCAGCTGCCATCACCCTGACGCTGCTTTTCTTTTGCCCAAAGGTACGACAGGACCAAGCTGTCGCTGAAGGAGATCACCAATGTGCAGTACGTGTCGTGCATGAACCCCACCGCGGGGAGTTTCACCATCAACCCTCGCCTGCAGGTAACGCCCTGCACGATGGCAGCACAGTGCCGGTTTTATTTTTTCAATGGATTATTTAAGCACGAGGCCAGAGGAAAACAACTGGCAGATCCCGCTGTCATTGTATCAGTAGAAATGGCATGAATCTGTCGAGTGACTGTAATTCCTAATGCTGAAGCAGCAGACGTACTCCCTTATTCCCTTATTTGTTTTTCCTCACATTCTGCTGCTCAGTCGGAGGAAGAAGTCACAAGTTGCCAGCCAGCTTAACACCTACTTTTGGGACAGCCTTCTGGTTCATACAGACGGATTTTGCCTTCATTTAGCTAATATTTACCTCTGGAACATAGTTCATTAAAGCCTTTCGGTTTCTAAAATTTCCTGACGGAGCTGGCAGTACGTTCTCATTAAAAAGAGGTGTGGGGGTAGGGAACCCAAACAAAGAAAGCCAAAAAAAAATTCTGCAAGTGCTGATGGTAACAGAAGTATAGATTTGGGAAGAGATCTTAATCCTCAGGGCTTGATTTTTGGGGGCTGTGAGGCTCAGCCTGGGTCATAGAGCTGGTTATTATCAGCTCTGACCCTTTTCTCCAAGCCATGAGGAGCGGTGGAGCCTGGTCAGAGGCTGTTCCCTGTGCCTGCAGATCAGACCCCTGAGCATCCCAGGGGGACAAATGGCAGCCAGAGGGATGGTGTCTGTCCCAGCTGCGTGGCAGGTATTTGCTGTGCCGTGGGAGGGAGCTTGGCGCGTGTGCAGTGGTGGAGAAACACCCTGGGAAACGAGTGCCCATGCAAGAGCAGCCGTAACTGGGTGGGGACGGATCCTGCTCCCATCACTGCAGGCAGGGACCTGCCGGGCGTTGGGCGGCCTGGACAGTGGAGAGTAACATTCATTCCCTCATGGAGGAACCTCATGACCAGAGTCAGCCCAGGCCCTGGCTCTTCTTTAGCAAGCTGGGGTGTTAAACTGAAGCGTCCCGTGGCCACACGTGGGCATCTCCTCTGCCTGTGCAAGTTCCAAAACGATAAGGGGTTTTCTCTGGGAGGCGGCACCTTCCAGGGGCTGTTCCCAGCAGAGAAGGTGACGGCTTCATCAGAAGTTGGTGGCCCTTTAGAGCCCTTCAGCTCTTCAACGGACTGAACTTCCAGCTTAGCAGTTGTGAAATGCAGTTGAAAATCCCTCGTTTAGAGAGCAGAATGATGTCATTTGCCAGCCATCCTCTGCTGGGAAATTGGAAGAGGGAAATAGCCTTGTTCAGCTGGGCTGCAAGTCATAGAATCATCGAGCGTCCCGGGTTGGAAGGGACCTTTTGTAGAAAAGGGAGCCCAGATGACATTATCTAGCACTGTGTCCAATCACATTCAAGTCCCCAAGGACATTTTGCTTGAGAGGCGGTTGCCCGTCTCTCTGACCTTGTCTTTTTCTCTTCCTCAGCGTCACTTCTGCGTCTTCGCTCTCTCCATCCCTGGTCAGGATGCTTTGTCCAGGATCTACAGCACCATTTTAATGCAGCACCTGACGAGTGGGAATTTCTCAGGGGCTGTGCAAAAATCAGCTCAGCAGCTGATTGCCCTGGCCCTGGCACTGCATCAGAAAGTAGCTGCTACTTTCCTGCCAACGGCTATCAAGTTCCACTACGTTTTCAACCTGCGAGACTTCTCCAATATCTTCCAAGTAAGTGCAGCTGCTGTCCTGCGGCACTTGGAGCTTGTTCCAAGGCTGTGGGAAGCTGTGGGCATGTGTTGCCCTGGCCCAGCTAGCCTTGGTGAGCACAACGCAGTCTCCCACCTAGCAGTGACACAGCGTGCATCTCCCCTGAGTAAAGGGGCTGACCTCAGGCCATTCCCTGATTCCTGACTGGTTTTGAATGGATTTCAGAGCCATCACCCATGGCTTTGAGGAACATCAGTTAGAAGCTTATTTACTTTCCAGCCTCCTGTGGCCAACGGGGGGGGATGAATCTCTCCAGAAGGAGGTGCAGGTTTTGGGTGGGTTGAAATGCCTTCTGGCTGCAGAAAGGACCAAATGAAGGGGCCTTTGGGCTCCTGACTTCATCACTTAAATAAGTGGTTGTTGGTGTGATGGAGCTGGGTTCGTCTTTGTGAGCCTCAGTTCCACGTGTGTAAATGTGGGGATTAACGTCACCGTTCCACCGCACAGGGAGAGGACTTTATTGCACTGAAGCAGGTGGTAGATACTCCGGGGGCTCCTGGCCCTGAAAGTAGGAGAGCAGGAACCAGTTCAGCTGCGCTGCTGAGAACCAGTACAGCTTGTTGGCCTATACTGGCACGTCCGCTTAGCTTCTCGATGGTCAGGTACTCAGCATATGCCTGAAGGATGGCGTTTAAAGAGTTGATAAATAAATCAAAACCAGCTTCGACTTAATTGCTGAAACTGAATTACCACTGGAGCCAGTTCTGTGCCACGGGGAAGTTGTTCAGCTTTAGAAATGTTTTCTTCCAACGGTGGAGAGATATTTTCTTTTTTTTCTTTTTTTCCCCAGAAATCTCATGCTGTGAAGCAGCGGGTATTACTGCTCAAAGAGCCTTTCAGAGGTTTTAAGGCTGATTAGTAAAGTTTGAGAAAGTTCTCAGCAGCCAAATCGAGGTTCGAAAAACCATAACCTGTTGTAAAACCGATTTGTAATTTGTCGCTGCCCTTATTAATGTCTTTTTTACAAAGTTCAGTGCCTTGTGGTCCCATCCATCAGACAAGAAGTTGAAGTAATGACAGACAATGGGAAATCCAAGAACGAGACCTTGAAAACGTTAACAACTGCATTGTGTCCCAAAGGAATCAGACCTGTCACTTGTGCTCAGCCAAACGTCAGCAGCCTTTGACGTTAGACGTGGGTCATGTTAAATCCGGGCTTCTGGTTAATCTGTGCTTTGAAAGGCAGAGAGAAAGGAAAGAAGCATTTCAATGGGAAGCTTTTATTTTAACTGTAGTCTGCTGGAAAGGTGCTGAGGTTGTGGGATATTAGGACATGTCCTCCCAGATCTAGATGCTGGGCCAGAGGGTAGGAGCAGTGACAGGAGCTCAGATGGCTTTTAGTTTATCAAATGGCTGTAGGAGAAGCGAGGCGGGGGAGGGTCTGGCTACTTGGTCTCAAAATATTTATTTAAATTGTCGTTCAGTTTTTCTCGAAATCCTTCCGTCCTTTTTGCTCTTCATTCTTAATTATTTCCTTACCTTAAAGGTTTTTGGCTTTTTGAGATTTCCTGATTTCCTGTTTAGCTCTGCTGGAAGACAGTTATTTTCCTGAAACTGGGTGTGAAAGAAGCTCTGGACTCTTGGAATGCAGTTCCACGTGTTGCGTTTGTTGCGTCTCCATAAATTCATAATTTAGCTCGAGCTCTCTTGTCCATCCCCCCGCTCAAGCAGGACCAACTTCAAAGCTAGGTCAGGCTTTTGAATGTTTTGATTGTTCCCAAGGCTGGAGTTCCAGTCGCCTCCCTGGCCCTTGTTGCAGCGTTAAATCCAAGTTTATGTATCTGTATTTCAATCAGAATCTCCCTTGCTGCGATTTGTGTTGGTTGCATATTGTCCTTTTGCCAGGCACCTCTAAAACCAAAAATTTGGCTTGATCTTCTCTCTAGCTCCCCATCAGGTCGCTGTAGACAGGGGTAAGGTTCCCCTTCACCTTTTCTCTGGGCTGAGCAAACCCCTTTCTCTCAGCCTTTCCTTGCATGTCCTGGGCTCCACCGTTTTACAGTCTTGGTGGCCTCCACTGAACTTGCTCCAGTATGTCAATGTCTTTCTCGTACCGGGGGATCCCAAAAGTGGATTGAGCCTCATAGAGCTTTTCCCCAGCCTGCCAAGGTCGCTCCCTTTGGTGTAGTAACGTCTCTGTTCGGTCAGCGTCACCTGCAGACGTGCCGAGGGTGATGGAGGAAGGCATTAAGCGATGCTGCCCTGGCACCAGCCCCTGAGGGACACCGCTGGGAGGTAGTTGGCCTCCAGTTAGAGCTTTGAGCCTGGTGGCCAGGCCAGTTCTCTACCCACCTTGCAGTCCGTCCATCTGGTCCATGTTCTTTTATGAAGCTTGATGTGATGGCATTTGGGAAAAATAAAGGAGAAACAAAATCAAAAAAGAGGGAAACAAAACAAAACAAAAAGTCCCGAAAAAGCAGGGCCATCTGAGTCTCCTTAGCCTGAGGGAAGACGGAGAAGTGGCGGATGTAAAGCTTGTAGGTCAGTGCATAATGTCTTTTTTAAATTCCTTTTAATTCCAGACAAACAGTCTAACACCGAGCGCGTAATAGCTGCATATATAAAAGGTGTTTGGGGATGGCTGTTTTACCAGCTATTCTGTGGTTACACAAGCAGCCAAAGATAACTGCTAACGGCACAAACCATGTGCAAACTGGAGCCGTGGAGGAGTCAACCCCTGGACTTGCTGCCTCTGTAGGTGATACCACAGCTCTGCGCGGGTCGTTAGCAATGGCTCCGTTTGCGTTGGAGTGGCCAGTGGCTCTGGCATTATCATACCCTATTGGATATTAATATTGTACCTAATTTTGCCCACCTTGATTCCCTTTGCCAAAACGGCCTGACAGCTCTTATGACGAGGCGTCCTGTGTTAATTGGCTCATTACAAAATACTCCAAGAACCTGTATCTTAATTGCTGCAGCTAATGAAGAATGAATGAGTTTAGACCTGGTATGCAGGCGAGTGTTGCGTAGTACAAGACTGCCCCGGAGCAAGCCAGCAGTCATTCCTTTCAGCAGACAGATAGGGCAACTTACAGCTTAATGTTTGTCCTTCTGCCCCCAGTGCTCATTGTGCCTCGCCTGAGCTGCTCAGGCTGATGGCTGTGTTGCTCGGGTTCAGCTGAAGGTGACTCCAGAAGGCCTTCACTCCAAATGACAGCAAAGCGCCAGAGATTTGTCTAGACAAATAAAGGTATTGGTGAAACCAGAGGGAAGAAGATCTAACCAGGAGCTGAAGGCTCCACAGGCAGCAGTGGGTTGACTTTGTCAAGCACTGTTCGTGTTTGTCCTGACTAATTGGAATCATCATCTCAGGGGATCTGAGCATCTTCAGTGGGATTCCTTTTTGCCTGGCCAGTCGTGTCCTCTCCCTCAGCAGAGAGAAATGGGTATTTCTGTGTATACTTCCAGTTCAGCTCATCGCCATGGGAACATGGAGAAGAGCTCAGAGGAACTGTGTTTCTGAAGGACTTCATTCACTGGAGGTGAAAGGAGTCCAAGGTGACTGTCCTCTTGTCAGACACTGGCACTTTGCAGGTCTAAAGCAGGATTTGGCTCCAGATTAAGATGCTCAGCTTCAGGCGTGTGAGGATATCTAGGTTCATCCAAGGCTGGGGGGCGCAGAAGGCTGTCCTGTCCCCCTGCCAGGGACACAGGCTGGTGTTTCACTCTGTTGTCCAAGTGTGGCAACAAGTCTAGTGCTTTTGGAAACATGTCAGGCCATCCCAGCTGGGCTCCAGCGGTGGTACAAGGGCACAGTGCTTCCTGCCCCGTCAGGGTGTCTTGTCTCAACTGCTTGAGCTGCGATGCTTTCAAGGCTCCCTTGGCAGTCAAGTAGGTGTCCCCTGAGATGAACCATGACATGGGAAGGTCCTGGGAAATCCCATGTATTCCTACAGAACGATGATTTTATCCACTGTTCTCACTTGACTTTTGTCTCTGGACTTCACCTTCAGCAGGACGACCCTCAAGGCCTCAGCACTGTACTCAGTGGTGCCACCGCTCCCCTGGCATCAGCTGGCCAGGAGCCATAGGGTGAAACTTTGGTTCAGGCCCTCACACAGGGAGAAGCCGGTCTCTCCTGTGTGGCACCAGGGTCATGTGTGCATGCCCACCATGGTGGGGGGGGCTGGGTCCCCGAAGGGCAACATGAGTCTCTGGGAGGTAGGGACAGGCAGAAGGGCTGTGGGTGGAGAAGGGGAACCCAAGGGAGAAGGAAGCCAGCAGCAGGCAGGGTTTCTCCAATGAACACAAAACACTTTCAGGTCACTGCTGACCTGGAAACCCACTCGGGTCTGGATTGAAGGATGCTCCTTTCTGATTTTGAAAAAGCCTCAAAATCCGTGATCATCTTCAGCCCCCTGGGCTCATGGGCTGGTTTGAATGGTTACAGAAGGCTCAGCAAGTACTGTAAACCCTATCCTGTAATAAACCAGCTTAAGTTTGCTGTCACATCTCGCTGGGAAGTGTTCAGAGTGAGGAGAGGCTGGAAACCATAGTCCAGAATGATGGGCAAGAAGGGGTTGGAGTAGGATTAGGCCAGATCTGCAGGAATGGCAGCCCTGGCTCCTTGTCCTTGGTCTACATCACTTACTGGTGCTGATGTGGAAGGGGCACGGTCACCCTTCAGTCCATTATAATCCTTCAGGCTCTTCAGAAGGTGTTATCTGTGACTTTCCCCCTGCAGCAGGTCCCATCTGTGGTTAAAGTCAGACGCTACTTGCCTTGCATTCCTACGGCACCTTGCCGTGCCTCTGGGTCCCACCACGCACTACAGAGTTAAATTGATTGGTACGCTCCAGGCAATTTCCCCTTGATTAAAGAAGACAGGTCTCTACAGTGACAGAGTGCTGGATTATGCTTTTTAAAAATATATTCCCTGCTGGCTCACACCAGAGGAAGCCCTGTTGCTGTCTATCTTTCCATCTGAAAGGGTTACCATGGTATTATGCTCTAAATTATATCTGTCATCTCTGTAAAATAAAAATCATAGACTCAGCAGGGTTGTATATTGCTTTTTATTCCCATTTCTAACAAGGTTTTCGAGCAGCATGTCACATTAAGATCCGTGGCAGTTGAGGAAGAAGGGCCTCTCTCTCTTCCTGACAGCAGGACGGTGGCAGAGGCTCCGCCGCCCCAGGCTCCGGCTGAGCTTTGCCCCCGCGCGGGCCTGGGCGGCCGGCAGACTTTGCACTCCTTGGGACGGGCCGGGGGAGTTCCATCGTTACCCCTGGTTGGACTTGCTAAAGAGCCCCGCGAACCTCAGCCTTGCGAATGCCAAAGTGTGCGTTACCTGCTGGTGCGTGGCAGAGGGGGACAGCAGCGGCTGCGGGACTGGTGCGGGGTTGGCAGCACCCCTGGCTTCTTCTCCAGCCTGGCGCAGTTCTTTGGCATGACTTAGCCTTGGGATCTGGTTGCTAAAGCCAGGCGGGTTTTAGTCTCCCCCTCCTTCTCTCTCCCCCTCTCTGCTATATCTCTTCCCTGCTCCGTCACATGCCGCAGCCGCCGCAGGACGCGGTGACAGTGGGGTCGCTGGAGCCCCTCGTCAGTTCTCCCTGATGAGCATATTTTGAAATTGGCCTTATAAATAGGACTCTGGGGTCATGGCCCAGACGCTGTTGATAGTAGTGCTGTGTTTGTCACTGTTCTCATGTCACCACCGTCCTCAAAGTGCTGAGGCTGCCCTAGGAGTGACATCAGGAAGGAGGAGACCAGGGCGCTTAATCCAACCGTGCAGGGCGGCTGGAAAGGGCTCACTGCGCTGCACAAACTATTATTATTTTAAATGTTGTTTAGGCTGCAAAGAGAAAAAGCAATATATTTTTCTTCCTGTTTGATGCCTGGGAGACTTTCTGTTCTGTCACCCTCTGATCCCCCGTCCGCAGGAGCACGCTGGGTCCCTTCCCGCCCAGCCGGCGGCAGGGGAAGCTCTGCTCTGCGTCCCACTACTTCTCGCCACTCGCTGCCCATCGCAGCAGGAGCAGGACGCCAGCGGGAGCCCTGCAGGGCATGGAAAGAATTATCACCTGAGAAGCCGAGTGTCCAGAATTGACCTTACGTTGCTTCGGACCCTGATTTCTGGACACATTAGAGTTTTGCAGGTTTTGCAAGAATGGCTTGAAGGTTTCTGGTGGTTTGGTTTGGGTTTTTTTTTGTTTATTTGTTTGGTTTGATTTTTTCTTTTTTTTCTTTTTTTCTTTTTTCTTTTTTTTTTTTTTTAGCCGGACAATTTTGCTTCCCTATACCGGTAGGTTTTATTGTGTTCTAGATAGCAGTATGCAAACAAAGTCTCTGACTTCCCAAGACTGTCCTGTATGTGCAGAGGCCTCTTCTGTTTCCGTTCTGGCTATCCACGTGCGATGTAGTTCCCTTAGAGGTGAAGTGGTGGAGTCTGCAGGTATTGAGCAGACGGGCAGACGTGGTGCTGAGGGACATGGGTTAGTGGTAACTTGGCAGTGCTGGGTTAACGGTTGGACTCGGTGATCCTAAAGGTCTCTTCCAACCACAACAATTCTATGATTCTAAGTACGCATCTCTTCCATGTAAGCCCCCGAGAGCATGTTAAGGTGCAAAGAGAAAGAAAACTTCAGATGTCTCTCTCCACTGGACCGTTTGACTTGGAAGATCTTCTTGGAAGAGCTGCTCTGTTACCAAAAGTCACTTAGATGTGTGGTGTAGGCTTCTCGGTACTGTGGGCGGTACCAGAGCTCTGCCCCTCACTACGGAAAAATGAGCCATCCTTTTATTTGTCGGTGGATTAAAATTGAGCCTAGAGCATCTCAACTTCTAGATGAAGCAAACGGTATTGCCTGGAAGCTGTTCTTGCATGGAAGGTTTCTGAGGTTCCGGGGGAGCTAATGGTTGTGTGTGGGGATACAAGTCAAGAGAGTTGGCTGGAGTGCGTCGCTGTGCTGGATGGGTTTGGGAGACCCTTCCTGGTCAGAGGAGAGTGCTGCGGGGCTAGCGCTCGCTAATGGAGCCGTGGTGGGAATTGCCCTGCCCCAGGCCAGGGCTGCTCGCTGCTCAGACGTGCTGACGTTGTGAAGGGCGAGCTGACCCATACTCGTCGCTGTGTGCAGAGCTCTGACGGGCAGCACAAATATCTCCTGGACTTCCCTCAGCACAGCCGTGGTGGGTGCAGAGCAGTGAGGTCCTCCTGGGAGGGGACACGCTCCCCGGCAGAAGGATGGGGTCGTGGGTGCTCTTCACTCTCCTGCTTTTCATGGAGATCATGGGGAAAAAAACCCAAGCAACGGGCCGGGTCAGGTCCTGCCTTGTCAGAGCCGCGACAGCCCGTCTCCGCTGGCATGTCGATGTGTGACGACAACACGGGAGACAAGTCTTGCTGGGATGATTAGCATATTCCCCGTTTCCCTGCCAAATACGCGTCATCTCCTGGGGCGATTATTAAGCTGCGGAGGAACCTGTCACTCAGCATTTTCCGCTAGTAAATCCTGATCTGATGCTTGTCGGCCGGAGAGCGGTGGTTCCCCGGCAGCCCGGCTCCCCACTTCCCTCGCAGCCCGATGGGCACAGCCGCTCCTCCCAGCAAACACCGCTCTGGGAGTTTCACTATTTTATCGCCAATGTCGTGATATTTGATATCGGTGCCTCGTTGCAGCAGAGAGAGCTTTCTAACCAGCTTCTGGCCTTTCTGGTGAGGGGGAGAAGCTGGCAGATTTGGCTGAAATACAACCTTGAGGACTCAACAGCCAGATGGATAAAAGTCGCATTGACGTGGCAAAAGGCAAGGGATGATGCATTTTTTGGAGGGGTTTTTTTTCATGCTGGCACCACATCCATCACTGATGCAGTGACCCGCGATCACGCATCTTTCATGCGTCCCAGCCTTTGCATTACGGCATCGCCTGGAAGCTCAGCCTCGCACACGGAGTGTCCCCGTCGCTCTTTGGGGATGCAGCCGGTTGCGTTCGTGGGAGAGGCCGGTAGCTCTGCTGCAAAGGGAGAAAAGGGGAGATGTTCAGCTGTTCAGTTAATACACTGATTGTAGATTTACGAAGTGTGGGTTTTCTTCCCTCTGAGGTCGCCTTACTTGTGAGTCCATCAGGAACACAACAGCTTTTGCGGCTGGGGAAGTCTTTAGAGTGACTGAGGAGTTTGCGGTTGATGGTGGTTTTTTTATAAATCAGTTTGGGACCTGTCGGGTTTCATCTTTCTTCGAGTTGTCAGCTCTTCTCGCTATTATTTTTTTTTTTTCTGAAATAAATAAAATAACAATTTGGCAGCTGTAATGACACATGTGAAACCCAAATGATTTGAGCCGTGGGCCAGTGAGCTGAGAGGGACCGCTTTACGTTGCTTTTAATACATTTTGTATTTTATGTATAAATAATTAGATGTTAGGAATAAAAGCTGTCTATTTAATTCATGCCATTGAAAACCCTGTGTGCTGTTAATAGGCTTAGTTATAGGCGACACCTCTTTGAAATATAATTCTTTTATGCATTTTAATAGAGTTCATGGTAAACATACTGTGATAAGCAGACAGCAACTAATATTTCCTGCAGGCAGAATGCACCTAATTAAAATTAATTGATTAAAAAATTAAAAAAACCCCAAAACATGGCCACTGAAATTTCTAAACTATTTTTTCTTTTTGACAGAGCACCCGTGGCATGGTGTTGGGATGCCAAAAGCCGCACGTCTGGGCTGGTGCCTGACTCTCCGTGCTCTCTGCGGCTGAGCTCAGGACACCAGCCCCAGCGTCGGGGATGCTCTTTGGGGTGTCACAATGAGTAAAACAAATATAAAGTGCTTTGGGCAATTAGAGGTAACAAAGGGCACATTCTCCAGGTCCTGTGCTTGGGTCGGGACAACCCTCGTTATCAATACAGGCTGGGGGATGAGCCCTGCGGAAAAGGACTTGGGGGTGCTGGTGGATGAGAAGCTGGACATGAGCCAACAATGTGCACTCGCAGCCCGGAAGGCCAATGGCATCCTGGGCTGCATCAAAAGAAGCGTGGCCAGCAGATCCAGAGAGGNCCCCTGAGGGTGGTGAGACACTGGCCCAGGTTGCCCAGAGAGGTGGGGGAGGCCCCATCCCTGGAGACATTCCAGGCCAGGCTGGATGAGGCTCTGAGCAACCTGCTCTAGTTGGAGATGTCCCTGCTGACTGCAGGGGGTTTGGACTAGATGGCCTTGAGAGGTCCCTTCCGACCCAACACTTTGTATGATTCTGTTGAGTAGGGCCTTATTCAGACGTTCCATTGCAGTTTGCCGTAATAACTCTGTATTTAGAGTGATTCAGCGCTATTCATAGAATTGCTGAGGTTGGAAGGGATCTTTAAGATCATCAAGTCCAACCATTAACCTACCCCGACAAAAGCCGCTTCTAAACCATGTCCCTAAGTACCCCATCTACCCTTTTTTCATTCTAGTGTGACAGCCCAGATGCCAGGGTGAGGTTAGTCCCTTAGGGTGAAGAAGGAGTTTTCTGACCGTCTCTGCTCTCCACAGGGCCTTCTGTTCTCTACCCCTGAATGTCTGAAGGAACCCCAAGACCTAGTGAAGCTCTACCTGCACGAGTCAAACCGGGTGTACCGGGATAAGATGGTTGAAGAAAGGGATTATGGCACCTTTGATAAAATCCAGCTGGAGATGGTGAAAAAATTCTATGAGGTAAGTGTTGAGGTTCATAACTCTGATGGTAACACACATGCTCGCAGGAATAAAAGTTCCTTGGGAAAGCAAAGTTTGACCCAAGGTCTGCCCATCTCTCACTTGCATGGAAAGCAATGCTCCTGGGTGCATCAAGAAGAGTGTGGCCAGCAGGGGGAGGGAGGTCATCCTCCCCCTCTCCTCTGCCCTGGGGAGGCCACAGCTGGAGCACTGGGTCCAGTTCTGGGCTCCCCGGTTCCAGAAGGACAGGAAACTACTGGAGAGGGGACAGCAAAGGGCTACCAAGATGCTGAGGGGACTGGAACCCCTCTCTTGTGAAGAAAGGCTGAGGGATTTGGGTCTCTTCAGTCTGGAAAAAAGACAAGTGAGGGGGGATCTTATCAACACTTATAAATACTGAAAGGGGGGGTGTCAGGAGGATGGGGCCAGGCTCTTCTTAGTGGTGCCCAGGGACAGGACAAGGGGTAACGGGCACAAACTTGAAGCAGGGGGTTGGAGGAGATGTTCTCCAGAGTTCCCTTCCAACCCTATGATTCTCTGATGGGAGCCCAGGAGCAAAATCTCTGTCATCCATATTCTGGGCCACTGATGTTGTGGTATGGGTAAAGGATGCGCTCCGTAAGGGCACTGGGGAGAGGAGATTTGGGCTCTGTGAATTCACTGAATTCCTCTGTATAAGTGCTTTGAGTCTCACGTGGCAAAAGCAGGAGAAGGGTCAGATGGGAGCAAAGTGAAATGCAGGCACAAATCCTTAGTGCTTTCCCCTTTTCCAAAATATCTTTCAAAGCAAAGCTCTGGACCTGCTTTCCTTCTGGCCTGGCATCACTCAGCGGTGCTGCTGTGTGTCACACAGGTGTCACTGACGTGACAAGTAGTGCAGACGGCGCTTTTCCCTCCCCATTTTATCATCGTCCTTGCCACAGCCTAACGCTGCGGCTATTGCTGCAGGGCTTTCCTTGGGGCCACATTCTCTTACCGTAACGAGTTGAGCTGTTGGGATTTGCAAAAAGGCGTCAGAGCAAAAGAAGTCAGTACTGGGGCTTCTTCCTTTCCCTCTTGTCCCTCATCCCCCTTTTCCAACACCGGGGGCAACTATATGGGCAGTATGGCGTTTGCCGGAACGCCATACTTCACTTGGACAGATGTTTTTTCCTATACTTGTTATATACATATATATATATATTTTTGCATATGTATTTGTATTTTTATATATATTAATGTGTGCGTGTGTCTACACATATAGAGAGAGATATAAAAACCACGCTGTTCCTGCAGTGTTTTTTCCTATACTTGTTACATACATATATATATATATATATATGTTTATTTTTTTTTCTTCGACAGGACATTGAGGAAACTTTAGAGCAGACCAAGCGAATGAACATTTACTGCCATTTTGCTAAAGGCATCGGTGAACCCAGCTATAGGCCAGTCCCAACCTGGGAGCAGCTGAACCAGATCCTTGTGGAAGCCTTGGACAACTACAATGAAGTCAATGCTGCCATGAACCTGGTGCTCTTTGAGGATGCCATGTGCCATGTGTAAGGGGATTTTCTGGCTTTATGCTCTCACCATCGCATTTACCTTTGCAGATTGCTTCCATGGGCTTTCCTGGTGGATGTAGTTATCCGTAATTTTGGCTGCTGGAGCTGGAGGTGTGCAGAAGCGTCACCTGCCCACGTGGCGCGTCCAGCCCAAACGCCGTGCCGCTTCTCTAGCTGGTGTTTGCAGCACGCTTCTGAAACCATGCGGATGCCTGGGGCCGTCAGATGGAGGGGCTGCACGCTGGTGGTTATTTCAAAGCCTGGTCGCTGTTATATCTTTGGCCCTTGACGCTCTGCATATGGCATGAACATTTATTGTGGGTGACAGTGTTCAAGTGCTTTCGTGTCTTCACTTGACGGCCGGCTCCAGAACTAGTTATACCGGGATTTCCCCAGCTGCTTTCACAACTGGTTTAGAGCCATGTTGACGCAGGTTCTTAGTGGGATTTTTGAATGTACATAAAGCAACATTATGTGCATTCAGGCCACGAGTTTAAATGGATTGTGGCATTTTAACTGCTTTGATCCTTTGAAAATCCCGCTTGCATTTAGACGCCCAGAGGTCCGGATGGATTCCCGTTGGAAACTGGACATGTGGGACTATATGAAAATAGCAAGCCTTCAGTTTGTAATTGTGAACCGGTGTCCGTGTCTGTGGTATAGAAAGTGAGGCGTTATCTCCGGCTTTCAAATACGATTTAAAGGCTTGTTGGGAGTCCCAGCAGGATCCCAGGTGCTGAAATGCAGATGTGGCCTTAGGTCACGTCAGAAGATGGACCTGGCCTCTAAATCATAGTTTTAACTGATTTTCTATGAAAACACTGTGCAAGAGGTGCGAATTTGTGACTCTGAGCCAGGAGGAAGCCGCTGTCTTGCTGCACACCAGTGTGCGTGATTTCGGTTCTCGATGGACCTGGCAACGCAATGCCGTTACTCTCGTGCAAACTCAAATAATACATGTACTGCTCCTTTCAACTAGCAGTTTTAACCCTTTCTCTCCTGTGAGCTGGACAACCTGTGACTTCTGCAGTGTGGTGTGCCGGCTTCGCTGGGGCACGTGTTCCCTTAGACTAAGGGCATTTACTCCTTTGCATTCATGAGCCATACGCAGCCTGATGTCCATGGGTGTTTCAAAATACTCAGTTGAATGCGTAAATACTCAGTTAAGTGAGCAAAATACTCAGTTAAGTGAGATGAATAAAGGCAATGATGTAAAGGGGACAAATGGTGCTTGCGGTGAGGTTTTTACGGGTAAAACCCTCTAACCCCCCCCCCCAACTTGGGGTTTTAACGCCTGGGGATGTCAGCAATCAGTTAAAGAGAATAAATTGGAGGCAGGCAGAGTTCCTCGTCGGCTCCCAGACAGGACAAGCGAACAGACCTGGGGAATAACTCCATTTTCAAGAGTGAGAAAATCTCACTCTTAAGTAGTGGTGGTTTGGATAAATAAGAAACATGGACAGTGTTTTCCAGACACGTTTTTATGCCGTTCTAGACATATACGAATATGCTTTAATGCATAGCAGAACTCTTCACTGAACACGAATCCCAAATGCTTTGTGACAACAAACCTTTACTGGGGAGGTGTATCAGAGCCTTCAATTTTGTATTCCGTTTTTGCATGTCTGTGTAACGTGCTTTTCCCTTGTCCTCTCTGCAAAGATGTCCAGTTTTGTCCAGCCAGACTTGGCAGGTGGGAAAAAGATGGGGCGCAGCCTGATTTGCCACCAAACTGTTTTTTTCATCAGCCACGTCCTTTGTATAGGTCTCAGCAGAGATGGGGATTGATTGCCACTGTGTCTCGTAGATTGACCGGTTTTGTCCCATTCAGAATACAATTTCATAGTGAATAAAATATGTATTGAAAAGCACCGGGCAGAGAAATAGAAAAATACTCCTATTAATGAGAGGGTTTGTGTGCTTTGATTTAGCTGCCGCATCAACCGTATCCTGGAATCCCCCAGAGGAAACGCGCTCCTGGTCGGCGTGGGCGGCAGCGGCAAGCAGAGCCTGACCAGGCTGGCAGCCTTCATCAGCTCTCTGGAGGTCTTCCAGGTCACTTTGAGGAAAGGGTATGGCATCCCTGACCTGAAGGTGGGTGATTTTTAAGGCTGAGGTTGCGGGGGGGAAGGAAATAAAAAGCAGAACTTGCCCTGAAAACTGGCTGTATATTGAGTGACACTGTTGTGAAGATATTAAAAAGCCCCAGAAGTGGTGGTGGAGCACAGAGAGGAGCCATACCTCTCAAAATACCTCCCTGATGCCTGTCTGCACAGGGGTACAGACAGACCTGGTGTCCTCTGCCCCTCCTCTTGCTGGCCAGGCCCAAGAACGTCCCAGCCCAAGCGCCAGCGCTGGGCCGGGCTGGTGAACCCAGCGGTGCAGACATCCATTTCACGCTTGTTCACAAAACCGTGAAGGACCAGAAAAGTTCTATTTGATTATTATTTCTAATTAAACCAAGATGTGGTAGTTAACTCAGCTGTGAGGTGTCTGTTGTGGAGTGATTTGGAAGTGGAAAAGAAGCAGGAGAGAGTTAGAGGAGAGTTCCCAAATCATATCCCGTTCTTCCTTTGGTGTTTTGTATAAGGGACAGTGTGGATGATTCGCTGTACACGACGTGTGCCTGTGCTTATATTTATGCACAGGTTAGTGAGCTTAGGAGTTATAAATCCGCATTTTAAAATATGACTGAAATGGTTTACAAGTATTTTAGCTGCTGGCTGTTGTGGTTTGGGCTGGGCTGGCCACTAATCAGGACACTGGCAAAGTGATTGCTATTAAGAACGTTGTAAAAATCACAATCATGGTAGCTTCACTCCCTTCCGCCTGGGAGACGTGACGGCCGATGAACAGTGGGTTCCCTCCCCATCAGTGGCAGGACCTGATGACCTGTGGTTGCGTACAAGTTGTTTTCGTCATGTGGCACAAGCCTGGTCCCCAGCCGCTGGGTGGTTTCAGCTCTCCTCTGTGTTTTTCAGCCCCACTCATGGGATTTTCTAGCATCTACCTGTCTATTTACTGAGGAGGCCTGCGCTCCCACCTAGGAGTATAGCTCGATACCAGAATTAATAAACTTGTTTTCAAAGCGTCTCTTTGCTTCGCGGTCTGTGGAGGCGGAAAATAATGTGATGTTCCCCTCACTCTGTATGCATCCTCAAAGAATTTATGCAATGTGGAGAGGGTTTTTTTCTCAGAGGTGGAAGAGCAAGATGGTGACAGATTGCCCTGTCTGCCATTGGCCCCTTCCGCTGTTAGAATTGCTCTAATCCAAATTTCCAGTGGTGAAAGTAACAAATGATTCTTTTGGAAAAAGCACGCGCGCTTGCTGAATCGCGAAGAGACTTTCTGAAATGTTGGGCCAGTGCGTTCCTTCAGGGTCTCCTGCGTGTCTTGTGTCCTGCTTGGAGGGGCAGGGAGGAAAGGGTGGAATTTGTGCTGGGTGATGGTGGTTTTCCCATCTCATGAAGAACTTGAGTGCCAAAAAGATGGTGTCCCGCATTCGGAGGACACTGTCCCCGTTGAAATGAAGCAGCTTTTCCGTGTGAGCTCTCTGTCAGCATCACTGCACCGGCTGAAGGGTGAGTCCCTGCTTGGACTCCGGAAAAGAAGGAAGGAATGCACAACTGGAACAATCCATGTTTGCGCAAAGCGTCCTCCTCCCTTCCTCGCGAACAAAAAAAAAAAAAAAAAAAAAAAAGTTTGCGAACACCAGGGAAANAGCTCAGGGAAAAATATAATTAAATAAATTATTCATGTATACTTGGGAAACCAGAGAAATCTACAGCACGGGGATCCCAAGGACCAACATTCCCAGTCCCTGCTGTCTCTCCCAGTCCCTGCTGTCTTTTACCCTCCCTGTGTGAGTTACGGTACCCACAGCCCAGGGCAGAGCGAGACTTTCTGAACTCCCCCAGCGGTCTCCACAACCAGCGATTGCCGCGATGTCTTCAGCCGTGTCCATGGACCTCTAAGAGTTCCAGCCCCAGGCACTTCCCTCTGTCGAGCAGTGCTGGGCAGGGCGTGCTTCTCATTTTTGCGTTATACAGACCTGGGCGTAATGTCACGTCTTCCTTCGTAATGTCTTACAACGATGACAGCAGTAGACTTCCCCATATAACTGGGAAGGCTCAGCCATGAAGATGGAGAGTGTCCAAAGTGCAGTTTTATGCTAATTAATTGCAATTGCTTTGGTTTTGGTTAACGAGATGATTCTGAAATACCCCAGTTGTCGGTGTGGTACCCCACCCGTGCTTTGCAGAGCGTAGGTGCAACCCCTAAGTCCATCCGCTTCTCAACCTCCAGGCAGACCTGGCAAACCAGTACCTGAAAGCTGGCGTGAAGAACATCGGCACCGTGTTCCTGATGACCGACGCGCAAGTGGCAGATGAGCAGTTCTTGGTGCTGGTGAATGACTTCTTAGCATCAGGTACTTCTCTTGTTGCTTTGATTTCTCCTCTCTCCCTTTTCAACGTAGTTTTGCTCATAGTAGCATCTCGAGTTCTAGAAGATACAGAAGGACAATATATGAGGTTGACTAGAAGAGGCACGGGTTAAGCTCCAGAGTAAAAGCAGTGCTAAGGTCTCCTTGGTGAGGAAGCGCTCCATCATCTGGTAGATTTTTTCCTTTCTGTGACGTCTTGTACCCAGTTTTCCATACTTCGTGGTGTACTGCGTATGCTCCTTCAGTGACGTGTCTGCTGTGATGCTGCAGCTGAGGACAGAGCCAAAGGAAAGTACCAACAGGAGGAGTTTGCCTTGTGGATCCCGTGCATCCACACTCTAGTTGTGTAATAAAGTACCGTTGTTCCTGGCTAGAATATTTGACTGGAGTATCTGTGAGTTGGTGGATGATGTAAAGCCATGTCTGTGTGCATCAGCTAGCTGCTGATCCCATTCCAGTCCTTTTCCTCTCTGCTTTTCCGGATGCATTTAAGTTTTTGAGCTGTTTCTTGCCCAAACAATTGCAGAAGAGGCGGTCTACGTGCAGATGCTCTTTCCCTGCAGAACAGGGCACGAGTGTGTGTGAAGGAGCACTCCCCGTGCCGGGTGCTCTGCAGCTGTGTCACTGCGACGGCAGTAGGTAACCCAGAGTGGGTGTATGCCCCAGCCGCCCTGCAGAATCACTGCCACTAACTGCCACGTTTTCCCTTATTTATGAGTGAGGAGTGGGAAGATACCAGCTGGCTCAGGTGACCTCCGTGGATGGTGAGGGGTGGAGAGTTGACAGCACAGGGGAGCGATAGTTTGTGAGTTAACTCCAGGCTTGACATACGTGGCTATAAATTGGCCAGATGGTTTCAGCAGCAAAAAAGCCCTGCCTGTGATGAACTTGTAACCAGGAGTAAGGACAGGGGTTATTGTGGAGGACGGTGTGTAGCTCCTGCCACCTCTTACGGGGGGTGCGGATGACGTAAATATCTCGTGAGTCAGGGTGAAGCTCTGCGGTGTCCTGCGGCGAGGGGCAGGCCGGGCAGGCTGGCGTCGGGGCGTCCGGGTCACCTTACGGTGGTTTTGAAAGGTGTTCTGTTTTTCATGTGGTTGCGGTGTGGGGAAGTGGGGACAAATCAGAGCTCCTCACTCCTGGTGCAGGGAAGCAGCTCAGAACTCCATGAGCAGGCAATGTACCCTTGTTGCCAAAAAGGCCAATGGAATCCTGGGCTGCATAGGGAAGAGTGTGGCCAGCAGGTCGAAGGAGGTCATTCTCCCCCTCTACTCTGCACTGGTGAGGCCACAACTGGAATACTGTGTCCAGTTTTGGGCTCCCCAGTTCAAGAGGGACAGGGAACTGCTGGAGCGAGTCCAGCGAAGGGCAACTAAGATGATTAAGGGACTGGAGCATCTCCCTTATGAGGAAAGGCTGAAGGAGCTGGGACTCTTTAGCCTGGAGAAGAGAAGGCTGAGGGGAGACCTGATTAATGTTTACAAGTATCTAAAGGGTGGGCTGAAGGAGGATGGAGCCAGGCTCTTTTCAGTGGTTCCCAGTGACAGGACGAGGGGCAATGGGCACAAGTTGGAACACGGGAAGTTCCGTTCAATCACACGGAAGAACTTCTTTACGGTGAGGGTGACAGAGCCCTGGCACAGGCTGCCCAGGGAGGGTGTGGAGTCCCTTCTCTGGAGATTTTCAAGACCCGCCTGGATGCATTCCTGAGTGATGTGCTCTGGGCGATCCTGCTTTAGCAGGGGAGTGGGACTAGATGATCTCTAGAGGTCCCTTCCAGCTCTGAAGATTCTGTAATTCCATGAACTTGCATCTGGGCTGAGGACGGGACCGTGGAGGGACCCCGTGACATGAGCTAGTGCTGCCCAACTGGTGCTGACTGGTGGGTCTGGCTGCTCTCTGCTGCCCGCCTGCTTGCTTTTCTTACTTGTTTCACTTCTTATCATCACCTAAGAAACTAGAACAAAATATACATTTTAGTCTTTCTTATAAATCAGCAGATTCCTGATCAGTGTCTTTTCCTAAGTGATTAGTGCCCATATTGGCAGTATCTCACTCAATATTGATGATTTCAATCAAATCAGAAGCCAGTAAGGAAGTGAATAGGTGATAACTTAAGGAATCACTAAAAAAATATTTGGTTGGGTGCATTTTTGGCAATCAGTTGCGTAACTATTAACTTTTTAAAAGTTTTTAAAAGATTATTAACTTTTAAAATGTTTGGATGATCTGGGAGTTATTTGAGCACCGCTGGAAATGGTGGTGAACAGCTGTACAAATTGTACACGTCACTAATTCATTTGTGAAACTAAAATGATTTTGTTATTGTGTGTGGCATACTAGGCATTTAATGTTTTTGGTAATCTAATTAGCACTGTAGAACAGAAAAAAAAAAAAGGACTTTCTGTACTTTGACTCTATTCTATGTTTACCTTGTGCTTTTATAAGAAAGTTTGCTCTCACAAGTGTTTATTTTTTAGCATAATGACCTTCTATGCCACCTTTCTGCTGCCGGGGCCCGTGGGCACTTGGTGCAATGATTTTTCTCGAGGAAAGGGCTTCCTTGAGCTCCTGAAGAGGAAGGCAGCCACTTCACTTCGCTCTAAGACTGCAACAAAATCAAACGCTCCCCTTTCTTTTAGGTGAGGTCCCTGATCTCTTCCCTGATGATGAAGTCGAAAACATCATCAACAGCGTGAGGAGTGAAGTCAAAGGCCGGGGGCTGGTGGACTCCAGGGAGACTTGCTGGAAGTTTTTTATCGAGCGTGTTCGACGGCAGCTGAAGGTGAGGCGGGGGCTGGGGGAGTTTGGGTCCGCAGCATCCGCCTCGGTGCAGGGGCAGAGGGTGGGGGTGCTTTGGGCTACGCTGTAGGGAGGTCAGACTGCAGCCTGAAAGGATTTTCCTCCTGTTGGTGGTACAAACTGTGATTCTGTCAGAGCTATCGGGGTTGAAAATTTTCTCTTTCAAGAGCTGAGCAAGTTCAGCCTTTCCATTTTCAAAGCCACGCACTAGGTCTTGCTGCTTGGAAAAGCTGCACAGGGGATCCGTCTTCGCATTGTTGACAATCCATAGTCAGAAGAATGGGAAAAAAAGAAACCTTGATCTTAAAACCAGAGTGTTGGGAACTGGGTGGGATGCAACATTGCAGCCCGTATTCCAGCATAGAAAGGCCTTATAAATATGTCCTAAGACATCAAAACCGATTCAGGACTTTCCCGGTATGCCCAGCCTGTGGCAAAAGTACAGCGCAAGGAGGATTAGACTCTTCCAGAAGGTATTTACCCATCTGCGGGTAAACAGCGCTGCAGTCCCAGAGCAGCGAGGTAGGGTGGGCGGTGAGGGAAGACTTGACCTTTCCTTAACGAAGGCAGATCCTCCTTCTTACTCACTGCCTGGTTTGTGTTGGTGGGACACGTTCACTGTGGTAGGGTGGCCTGTTCACTTTGTGATGTAAGCAGGTACATGTTTAGGATGGGGAGCAGCCGGCGAGCTGAGTTTTGAGAGAAAACGTGAGGACCATGCTACGGTATAGATGCCCAAAGAGAGGGAGTCCAGTCCTCTGGAGGGGAATTTCTGATGGGCGCTGCGGTGGTTTTGTAGCAATTCTAGCACCTTGGTTGTCTTCTGCCTCGTGTCCCTCCCTAAATGTTCCTGTTGACTATTGAGGTACACTGGAAGGGCAGTGATTTACTTGGGGCTGCTCCCTTTTCCTTGTCTGCCCTTCTCCTTAACGGCGTGTTAGAGCAGATGGATGGGGTCAGCCGGGAAGAGCTGTTTACGCTCTCCAGCATTTCGTGACGGCATTGTGCGCTGTGCAGGAAGCTGATGGAGCCGTTGCTGGTCCAGCGCATGCTGGACCTCTGGGAGCAGCAGAGGAGTGGGGCTTGGCCCAAGAGAGCGCCAGCACCAGCACCCCTTCTGCCTCAGGGTCTTGAGAGAGAGTGGTGTATGTGCAGGAGAGGGCTTTTGCCCTGGATAGATTCCTGAAGCTTGCCTGGCCCTGGGAGAGCAACGTAGGGCTGCCCAAGGCTTGTGCTTGAAGGTGTAGAAAGGATTTCTACATCTCTGTACCCTGCGTGCGTGAGCGCGCCGCGGCCGTGT
Organism: Rynchops niger; assembly: GCA_013400035.1. Classification (NCBI taxonomy): domain Eukaryota; kingdom Metazoa; phylum Chordata; class Aves; order Charadriiformes; family Laridae; genus Rynchops; species Rynchops niger. The sequence goes on from VXBH01000722.1 coordinate 23,733, forward strand.
CAGAGGAGCAGAAGCTCTGAGTCCAGCTGCCTCTTCCGGAATTGAAACAAAAGTGGTTTTGTTAGAGGCTGCCTTTCACAGCTTCGAAAACCAGATTTCAGCTCACGGTGGGGGTGGTGACACCTTGTGGAGATGTCCGAGCTGATGGCAGCCCGCCCCACAGCACTTGCAAGGCTGTGCAGGTTCCAGCCAGGGCTGACAAGCGGGAGAGGGGTGATGCGTTGGGTGAGATAACGCTGCTTCCCAAACCGGCCCTCCCTCAGGTGTTGCTACTTCATTGCATGGTGTCAACTTCTCCGTGTCCTTCATCGTTCCTGATTAGCAGAGCTCGTAAATCCAGGCACAGCGGGCCTGCAGGAGAAGGGCTGTGATGAATGGTGGTGGCAGGCTTTGGTCCTTGGGGCTTATGTTGCTGCTAAAGCTGGTGGTGGGGCAGCCAAGAGGAAAGGTATTGACGTTACACCCCGGGTGAGGAGTTTCCTTCTGGAAAAGGGAGAGCTTGTGCCTTGTGGCGAGGAGCGGAGCAGGACGGCTGAGGGGGACGAGGGTCCCAGCCCGCAGGGAACGGCGGGCGGAGGGGTGACAGGCGCTGAAGATGGGGAGGAAGAGCAATCGGTGCAGGGCTGGAGGATGCTGAGCGGGGCAGTAACAGCCCCTTGACCAGGCCCCAGGATAATGTGAAGAGCCGTTTCCCAGAGCCCCACGAACTCTGCACGATTTACTGCAGCTCAGAAACTTTTAGCAGCTGTTGGATTGAAATAAAAGCCTGAAAAGCAGAAGGCCTGCTGTGTGAACATGCAACAAGCAGGGAAAAGGCGTTCACGAGTGCTTTTATTTCCCTTCTGCTTTGTTTTGAGATTTCTCTATTTTAAAAAATTTCTTATTCTGATAAAAGCGGATTTTGAGTTTGAGCCACCTCAACCCTTTCCAGTGCTGGCTCTCGGGGAAACGATCCAGGCCGGTGGTCCTGCCAGGAGAATTTAGATCCATTCGCTTTAATTCCGGGTGGTACCACTTGAATCTGGATGCCAGTTCCCTGCTGGGCGAAGTTTTGTGTCACTGCGAAAGCGGGGAAGAATGGTTTTATTAAGCTCCGGCTGCAGCCTTGGAAGCGTGCCAGGATTCTGCTTTTGACCGTAGCAATGCTTAACACCACTGCTTGTTTTTATTGCGGAGAAAAAAAATGTGTTTACTGCTAGATTATGCTTTTTCCAGGCCAGGCTTGCTGGCCTGAAGTGCGAGGGCTCAAGGATAGCGGTTGCTGTACCCTGAGGTGATGGTGCGAGATCTTCCATTGGAAGTGGCTGGCTGAGTCCAGGCTGGGCGGCATGGCTGGAGCCCGGCGCCTGCTCCCAGCCATGCCAGCTCACCTTCTCCTTCCTTGGACTCCACAGGTCGCGCTGTGTTTTTCACCCGTCGGTAATAAGTTGCGTGTCCGCAGCAGGAGGTTCCCCGCCATCGTCAGCTGCGCGGCCATAGACTGGTTCCAGGAGTGGCCGCAGGAAGCCCTCGAGTCCGTCAGCCTCCGCTTTCTGCGAGAAACAGAGACCGTGGAGGTGAGCGGCTTGCTAGCCGGCATCTGGGGGTGCCCCAGCCCTGCCGGGATTTGAGCTCTTCCGCGGGGTGCAGGCGCTGGCCACACAATGCTGGTGGCAACCAGATGTGACCTCGTCCCTCCGTTCAGTGTCAGCAACGCCTCAGATGATGAGGACGGCGTTGCAGAGGACTTTGCTCACCTTTATCGCTCCCCAACACTTAGCCAGGACGCCCGGGTGACGGCTCGGAGAGGAATTGCTGGTCACACCGTAGTGCGTTAAGCTGCATTGAACCAAGCTTGAAATACGGTCCGGGTTTTTCAGAGAGGAGTGTGGACCTTAGCAGAAGGTCCATGGGCGCCACGCTCGGGTGGTGTTGGCAGTGAGATGACGGCTCTGCGAGCAAGAAAGTCAGCTAGTGCAGAAAATAACCCAGTTCTCATGATTATTGCAGAGAACATACGCTTTTCTCACGTGCGTGTCTGAGCGTCTGTAATTCTCAAGGGCAAAAGTATGTCAAGTTCTCATTGACGACAACCTGCTCCTGGACTAACAGAGATTCAGGTCTGTTTATTTAGCTTTTCTGGGCAGGATTTTGGAAGAATAAAGTCTACCATGTTTCTTTTTATGAGTGTGCACTTTCCCCATTTGTACAGAAGAAAAGCCCAAATTTATACTTAAAAGGCTGTTATTTTACAGAGCTGAATGCTAGAAAAATTGCTTGGAATAACATAAAGTATGAGATAAAAAGATATAAAAAGAAGTATAAAGTACACGAACAGACAAAGTTATTTCAGAGATAACAAATGAAAAGGGATCAACTTAGATGTTACATCCTGGATTTTGCTGCACCAGAAAAAAAAGTTAATAAATTCCTTTATATACAGCACAGGCCTGCGCCATATATAGTTGCTCTGCTTAAAATATTTTCCCCTTGTCTTCTCAACTTCCTTTTAGGATTCAGTGAAAGATTCAATAAGCAAATTCATGGCCTACGTCCACACAAGTGTCAACGAGATATCCCGATTGTATCTGAGCAATGAGCGACGGTTTAACTACACCACTCCGAAGTCGTTCCTTGAGCAAATCAAACTCTATCAGAATTTGCTGTTGAAAAAGGGCAAGGATTTAAAAGCAAAAATGGAGCGACTGGAGAATGGCCTGGAGAAGCTCAGCAGCACGTCAGCACAGGTAAGCAAACCCTTTGGGGTTAAAAGTTTCTGTTTTCCTTGGTTCTCTGTGAGGGGCATCTCTGCATCCTGGTTTGAAGGAGAACTTTACAGGCAGAAACTCTGCAGGGTGTAAAATTTGGGCTAGGTCCTGACTCTTCTAGTCTGGCTTGAGCTGGGTTCCTGGAGGAGCACGAGTTATATTCCCCACTGGAAAGGAGAAGGGAAGAGATGTGTGTCTGTTTAGGTGGTGCTAATCCCAAATGAAAAATCACGGTAAGTAAAATGAGGTAGGGAGGCAGCTGGTTGTGTACAGCTTCTCTTAACGGTTATATTTCAGCTATAGTGACAAAATAGCTTACAAAATACAGGAAGATCAGTGATTTTTGGAGTTGCATCCAGGAAATCTACAATAACATCGATGAGAATCCTGTCTTTCAAACTGCACAGAGTATCCTTTTAAAATAAGGGTGACGTTCATTTTCCTTGCATTCTGCCGTCCCTCTTTAAGGAAAACTAATGAGTGTCTGAATTGTAGATTAGCCGTCCCAAAATCACCTGCAACGGAGCAACACCGGCACTCTTCTGTGGTAGTGACTAGATGTTGTTCTGAGTATTTCAAAACCCTCTCTGTAGCGACTTAAACTGCCTTGCAGAGCTTTGCTTTCTGCATCTGTTGCTAAACTCCCGTTTTTCTCTCCATTTCATATTCTATTAACTCTTACAAATGTTTACTTACAAGCTTCTGCTGTGGCAAATGGGCCTTTCCTGAAGGTGCTCCAAAGAAATGCAGGGGGTTGACGCGAATGAAGGCCCAGCAGGTTCAACCCCTTCCATACGTACGCTCTGGATAACGCTCGTGGCATAAATCATCTCTGTCAGGCTCACTGGGATACGTGCCTCGCTGGAGGGTGATGTATGGGCTTTATTAGTCCCTCTCAGCTCTGAATGTCTACATCTCACTTCAAACAGTTGCTTTCTTCATGGCGCAGGGCAGGTCTTTGAGGACAGAGGAGGGGAGTGGGTGTTTCACGTCCCCGTTGCAGGTTTTCGCATCTCCTTTGTGGGGCTGCAGCTGAGGTTGAACAGCCAGGAGCAGAGAGCTCCCATCACAACCAGTGAAGCCAACCAGAGCAATACGGATGTGCCCTCACTGCAAAGCAGACCTTACGCTTACCTTACCTATGGAGGTCCATAATTTTGCTAACCTGCGGGGTGCTGCTGGTTTCGATGGTGCCCCCGTGGTGGACGAGATGGGTTGGGTCTATTTTTTATCGGGAGCAACTAATAGGAAACTAATCTTTTGAGAGGAGACAAGTCCCTGTAGTGTTGGTCAAACGTGGGGACCCTTCACCGCTTTATTCTTCAGGCGTGTCTTCATACGGGCGTTACACTGGCAAGGGTTCCCTGAGGAGCCACAGAAGAGGTGCTGAGCGGTGGTGGAGGGCTGGGCAGGAGACGGGAAGCCACAGCGGCTGTGGCTCACGTAGGGTTTGCTATTGCGAGAAGGCTGACAGAACACAAAGCTCATAACAGGTTGGGGTAAGGCTGGGGCGAGAAGTGCCTGTTTGTGAAGTCGATTAAGATGCAGAGCGGGGAGGACAAATGTGTCAGATTTGAATCTAAAATTGGCACTGGGGGCCTAAAATTAAACACCTAAATTATCAGATGTGCGCAATAGTCAGAACTGCTGTTGATTTGGAACGACAGTGTGGATATTTAGCGGTATTGGAAATCAAACCAGAACGTTCGATCTTCAATACGGATTTTAAAGTCTGAAAACTTCACATTCACCCATGGAAGTGGTTGGTTTGGTGCTGAGGAAGTGGCAAGTCTTCTCCCTCCGGTGTGTCACTGCCAGGTTGTGTTCGTGGTGCTTGGAAGCGATACGCTGGCGTTTTTTTTTTATTTTAAAAGCAAAGGAGGAGGGGTTTGATACCTGGGCGTGCCTGAGGTCTGAGGAGTAGTGCTCCCACCATCAGGGTTCTCCAGCTTCCTGCTGCGTGGATGCTGCGACAAGTGAATGGTGATTTTTATATATTGCTATGGAGCGTTCAGCGTGGCCTCAGCATGAGGGGGCTGTTGTGCAAGTAGTTGTAGGGGACTTTTTGACTTACCCATTCCAGTTTCAAAATAGCCTCTCCCCCTCCTTTTACTCTTCTCCCCCGCCACTGGCTCTTTGTTTTTCCATTGAGATTTGGACGTCTTGATTCTGTTGACCAATTTGTCTTCTAAAGAAATGTTTTCCATTAGCTTACATGCCTGACCGTCTTTCCCTGAAGACAGTGGCTGGCCTCAGTACTCAGAAAAGCAGCAGCCGGCTTCCAGTTATTAGGACAGCATGGACTCGGGAAGGTGCGTGGGATGAGTCATTTGTTTTTCAGAGTGACGTTCTCTATGAAGAGGTCAGTGCTCTGCTCAGAGCCCGTTGCCGAGTAATTTTTAGGTTGCCTTTTGTTAATACTGCATCACTGGATTCCAGATTCAAGTCTCGCTTGCTCCATCAATTAATCGCTGACCTTTGTGATGTATTTTGCGTTCTTGAAACAAAGCAGGGACAATCAGATAAAATGAGTCTCCTGGGAGCCTGCCCTCCAGGTTTTCTATTCTTTAAGAAAGTTTCTTATTCTGTCCTGGTGGTAGGCGAGCACTTCTGCCTTCCCTCCTGGAGTCACAGTACATTACCCTTGAATCTCCCATTTCTTTTCCTCTTTCCCTTTCTACCTCACATTACGAATTGGTTACCAGATCCTCCTGGGCTCAGGAAACTGCTCACAGGTGTTTCACAATTCTTAGCACTGTTAAGGACCAAGTACCTTGGCCCTTTTGGTGGCCAGTTAATGATATTCCATATGCTAAGGCATCTGATGGATCTATCTGCTCACACCTTCATCTGGTTATCACCCTGGTGTTGCCTATGGGAAGGAGGTTAATAGCGTTCTCTCTTATCTTTGGGATGACTGGGATTTTCTGTGCCACCTCAGTCTCTCTTTCTACTGTTATTCTTTTGTAGCTCTTGCTTTCTTCTGCTTACCAGCTGCGTGTTACCCAAAAGGCACCTTCTCCTTTCACCAGTGTTGGCAGACCCTGGAAAAGTCGGTGGTGTTTTTTTCTCGCCTGCCCTGGACGTGGTAATGACTCTTCTGTAGTGTGTCGGGATGGCAGTTCATAAAGCGGGCGTCTGTGGCTGCTCGGCAGCAGGGTGCAATGTGCTGGCAAGGACCGAGCAGGACAGGTCACTGCGTACCCTGATATCGCTGTCAGCTCTGAGACTTCCTCTCTTTGAAGAGGTGTGAACCCCCAATCCCGTGCTCTTGTTTCAGACAGAAACCGGTCTTTTCCTGCCCCTCCACATCAGCTGCTTCTCTTTATCCTTTTTTAGCAACTCCCTGTGGCCTGGTTGGCCCTGCCTGTGTCACCTGTCAGGAGCCCCTGCTGCACGCACATGTGCCCCGGGCCTTTTAGAATCATAGAATCATGGGGTTGGAAGGGACCTCTGGAGATCACCCAGTCCCACCCCCGGCCAGAGCAGGGTCACCCACAGCAGGTGGCACAGGAACGCGTCCAGGCGGGGTTGGGATGTCTCCAGAGACGGAGACTCCCCCACCTCTCTGGGCAGCCTGTGCCAGGGCTCTGCCACCCTCACAGCAAAGAAGTTCCTCCTCATGTTGAGGTGGAACTTCCCATGGTCAAGTTTGTNTGGTCCCATTGCTGACTCATGGGTATCCCATTGTCCCCCAGGACTCCCAGGTCTCTTTCCACCGAGCTGCTCTCCAGCAGGTCACCCCCAACCTGTCCTGGTGCAGGGGGTTATTCCTCCCCAGGTGCAGCACCCTACACTTGCCCTTATTGAATTTCCTAAGGTTTCTCTCTGCCCAGGTCTCCAGCCTGTCCAGGTCTCTCTGGATGGTGGCACAGCCGTCTGGTGTGTCAGCCACCCCCCCAGCTTTGTGTCATCCTCAGCTCTGCCTTCCTGAGCTCTGCCTTGCAGAATGGTGGTTTCTGGGGTTCAACACTCACATTGAGTCTTCCTGGTTTCCCTCACACCGAGGTGTGGTGGGTTGACCTGGTCTGGACAGCAGGTGCCCACCAAGCTGTTCTGTCACTCCCCTTCCTCAGCAGGACACAGCAGGGAGAAAATAAGGTGGAAAAGAGCTCACGGATCAAGATAAGGACAGGGAGAACACTCAGCAATTACTGTCATGGGCAAAACAGGCTTGGGGAAATTAATTTAATTTATTGCCAGTCAAATCAGAGTTAGGGTAATGAGAAATAAAACCAAATCTTGAAACACCTTCCCCCCACCCCTCCCTTCTTCCCAGGCTCAGCTTCACTCCTGATTTTCTCTACTTCCCACCTGAGCAGCGCAGGGGGACGGGGAATGGGGGTTGCGGTCAGTTCATCACATGTTTTCTCTGCTGCTCCTTCCTCCTCGGGGGGAAGGCTCCTCACACTCTTCCCCTGCTCCAGCGTTGGGCCCTCCCACGGGGTGCAGTCCTTCAGGAGCAGACTGCTCCAGTGTAGGTCCCCCATGGGGTCACAAGTCCTGCCAGGAGCCTGCTCCAGCGTGGGCTCTCCTCGGGGTCACAGCCTCCTTTGGGCATCCCCCTGCCCCACTGCGGGGTCCTCCATGGGTTGCAGGTGGATATCTGCTCCACTGTGGACCTCCATAGATTGCAGGGGCACAGCTTTCTGCACCATGGTCTTTACCATGGGCTGCAGGGGAATCTGTGCTCCAGTGCCTGGAGCACCTTCATCCCTTCCTTCTTCCCTGCCCTTGGTGTCTGCAGAGTTCCGATTCTTGCATGTTCTCACTCTTCTCTTCTGTCTGCTGTTGTGCAGCAGTTTTGTCCCCTTCTTAAATATGTTATCACAGAGGTGCTACCACCATCGCTGACTGGCTTGGCCTTGGCCAGGGTCTGTCTTGGAGCTGTCTGACTCCAGTCAGACAACTCAATGGGCTCTATCAAACATATGGGAGACTTCTGGCATCTTCTCAGAGAAGCCACCCTGCAGCCCCCCGCTACCAAAACCTTGCTATGCAAACCCAAGACATGAGGCCAGATCAATAGGGCTTCCTAGCCTCAGTTTCCAGAATGTCATCACTTCTGATTTGTCTCCATCTGTCTTCATCCTTTCCGTCTGAGCACCAGCTCCAAGAACAGGCATTATACCACATGATAACGTTTTCCGTGCTGTTCTCCTTTTGCATCCTGGTGTTCTGCATGTGATGTTGTTGCATCATGGTGTTACCTGGGATATTGTTGGTAGCCCTGACCAGGAGTGCCATGGAGCTGACCCAAGAATGACCAGGGAAGAGCAACCTGGAAATACGCTCAACGGATGGTGGCTGGCCCTGCTCCTGGTCCGAATGGTTTATACTGCTGCTGATATTCATGGGTGGACTAGGAGTGTGGGGGGTGTCAGTGCAAGAGGGGAGACTGTGTGACTGTGGGAGAAGTTCTGGGCTGTGAGAGGGAAGAAGATGGGAGCTGTGGTGGGCAGGTTTGCTGCACGCCCTGAGATAATACGTTAGTGGTGGTGGGGCTTGGCCACCTCTGGGTTTTGGATGTGTAGTTTAATGGCTGGATTTCCAAAGAAACAGAAAGTAGCTCTGTCTACAAGCTGCCATCCTTTTTGGATGGAAGGTCCCTTTTGGGCTGAGAGAGGGGAAGTTTGGGTACCTTCTGTTGCTGTGACATTTGTAGGAAGAGGAGAGCTTTTCATGCCGTTATTCCTAACCTTGCTCTGCCGGGGACGGCTCCGCAGGCCATCGATGGGAGTGCATTTAAGGTTTCTGCTGTGCCCGTGCCTTCCCGACGGCGGTGGCGTGACGCCTCCCTGCTCACTGGTGTCTCATCAGGCATTTTGATGCCTGGGCATTAGGCTGTGTGGGCAGGGAGGAGAAATGGATGTGACAGACTGTTTTTGCTGTGGATGCAAGTGGATTCATTAAGGGAAACTTGTTTGCTGTGCTGAGGGGGTGAAACTGGAGGAGGACAGTCCATAAATGTACGTTCCCTGTGCCACCCCCGGGACATCACTAAGGACGGTGAGTTTGGTTAGTGAGACATAGTTCCCATTTCTCTCTTTCCACTGCACAAATACTATTAAATTGTCCCTGCTCACCTGTGCCGGAGCTTTACCTCACTGGGGAAACACGATTGTTTCCTTTCATGTTCCAAACCCCTGCTGTAGGTAAGGGAGGCTGGAGGTCACCGTCTGTCCCCTAAATGTGGTGTGGCCTGTTGGCAGAGGGTCCGGCAGAGCCTCAGGATACACATCACAGCTCCAACTTGCAGCATTTCCATTGGGAATTTAATATGTAACGCAAGCCCAGCTGGGCAGGGACCTTCACAAGAGCATACATGTCTGGGCTTCCCAATATTTCTTGCCGGCAAAGCCCTAACAGAATTTCTTGCAAAATCCTGACAACGTTATAGCAAGTCATTGACCCCGCCGTTATTGCGTGTGCTTGGCCAAAAGCAGGTTTTGTCAGGGCATTTTCTGTTCTCAGGGGCTGCGTTTACATCTGCTCGCTCCATAGCGCTGTTGAGTGCCAGTGGGTTTTAATCCCTTGCTTGTTTTGCTGCGGTTGTGTAAACCCCTGAAGCTCCCATGTGTACATGTATCCAGCGCATGATTGCAGATTTTTGGGCAGACTGTCACAAGCCGTATCTGCCATCAGCGAAGCCTCCCACTTCAATTTCCTGCAGTCCCTGAAGGAGCTAAGCAAGAAGCTGCCGACTGGAGGGATTATGTGCTCCTGCGAGCCCAGAGTCGTCGGGATTTACAGTCGCGTCTTTGTCCTGGTGAAAACAGCATTGTGGTGCCGGGCAGCAGGAGATGACAATGGGTGAAGTGCACAAAGGGACTCTGAAGGAACCATTCTCCAATTGACGAACAGCAATAGCTTCGGTTTATAAGATTGCAAATTGTGCTCTCTCTCTTCTGGTATGAAAATGGAATTATTAACAAAAGCAAGTGTCTGACTTCCCTTCTAGGAAGCATTTTTATATAGGTAAAGACGTACCCCAGGAGCTTTAAGTAATTCTTTATGAGTGAAAAACTCCGTGGTCTGCACAGAGCCTGTGCACACTGAATGAAACGGGTGCTTTTGGAAGGCGATTTTCTGTCTTCAAACAAGAGGTGGTGCGAACTCCCCCACCGTGTGAGTGCTGCAGCCTGTGGCTGGAGAGGCTCCTGCCTTGCTGGGGGTGAGCAGCTGCTCGGTCGAGGAGGGTGTGAGGAGCTGCCACCACTGCTGGGCCTCTTGGCTACCGGCCGAACGGGAGACCCCTTCTCAAGCTCATTTCAAATTGCATTTTGATGCCCCTTGAGGCTTGGACCTCTGAGAAGGGCTGTACCTGTCAGCAGATCCCGTGTTCAAACCTGGATGTATTTGGCTTTATAATGAGAGAAGCTGAGGGAGTTGGGGTTGTTCAGCCTGGAGAAGGGAAGGCTCCGGGGAGAGCCTCAGTACCTTTCAGTACTTAAAGGGGGCCTACAGGAAAGATGGGGAGGGACTTTTTAGCAGGCCCTGTTGCAATAGGTCAAGGGGTAATGGCTAAAACTAACGGGAGAAATTTAGACTAGATATAAGAAAGAAATTTTTTACCCTGAGGGTGGTGAGACACTGGCCCAGGTTGCCCAGAGAGGTGGTGGAGGCCCCACCCCTGGAGACATTCCAGGCCAGGCTGGATGAGGCTCTGAGCAACCTGCTCTAGTTGGAGATGTCCCTGCTGACTGCAGGGGGTGGGACTAGATGGCCTTGAGAGGTCCCTTCCAACCCAACACATTCTATGATTTTAAGCTTCCTGCAAATGCCTGGTCCATGAGGAGGCTCCTGGGCTGTACAAAAACAATCCCAAGAATACCTGAAATGAAAGCTTCCACCACCTTCCCATTGCTCAAAGCCGTGTTCATGTTGCCTTGGTGCCTCTCTCCAGTTTCCAAGCAGAGGCAGTGAGCAGGGGTGGGACAACCTCCTTAGCGGCTCACCCTGCTGGTGCTGTCTCTCCCCTGCTGGGTTCAGCGCTGCTGTCAGGCTGCTCCGCCGTGTGGACCACGCGCACGGGCTCTCCAGCTCTGACCCAAGCAACCATGGGCAAAGGAGAGTGGCAGTATCCTGCTAACAACCAGAAATTCTGCTTTTCTGTGCTGCCAGGGCTTTGCTTGCTTTTACCCACAGGCCCTCTGTGGTTTTGGGTACTGCTCAGCCCCACTGGAGTGTGAGCCCCTGCTGCTGGGCAGGGTGGGGAGCAGGATGGGGAGTGCGCTCATGCATTCTTCCCCACTTCACGTTGTTTCTTCCCCCCTAGGTGGATGAGCTGAAGGCCAAGCTGGCAGCCCAAGAAGTGGACCTGAAGCAGAAGAATGAGGACGCTGACAAGCTGATCCAGGTGGTGGGGTTGGAGACCGAGAAAGTGAGCAGGGAGAAGGCAATCGCCGATGAGGAGGAGCAGAAAGTGGCACTTATCACCCAGGAGGTTGAGCAGAAACAGAAGGACTGCGAGGAGGACCTGGCCAAAGCTGAGCCTGCCCTGGAAGCTGCCCAGGCTGCTCTGAACACCCTCAACAAGGTAGGGTGAAGAATTCCCTGGGAATCCAGTATCTCCCGTCTGCATTGTGGGTGGGTCATCTGGTGGGCTAAGTTTTTGGGCATTGTGTTGACCCTCCTCCAGCTTCGTTCCAGATGGTGCATACTTGTTCCCTGGTGTAACTCGGAGCATCCACAAGGCTGCACCAAGTTACACTTTGCTCATGGGCATGGAGAGTAGGAGGAACCGGAGGTGGGTGCTTCATGTGCACCTCTTCTCCACTGTTGGCTGGCTCCACTGCTTCTCGTCCTGACCCACAAGGAAGGGGAGGTCGCCTTACTGTCACCCTCCTTCAGGACCCAAGGAAGAGTGTCTCAGAGGGATCACCAGTTCTGTACCTCTGCCATGCTGTCCGGGCACAGCCTCTGGTTCAGACCTGCGTCCTGGTGTGGAGGATGTGCGGGATGGAGGGCTGGGCTCCAGGGCAGGGACACAGGCCGGATCTTGCTCCAGACTTTTCTGCGGCTCAGCTGCAGGGAATGAAGCTGTAGGAGGGCAGAGAGGCGAGGCTGCCAGTGCTCTCAGGATGGCTATTTGTCAGCTGTCCTGAGGGTCCTGTGGCAAGCAGCACTGTTCTGGTCCCAGCAGAGGTGCCGGGGGGGGTTGCGGGACAGGCCGGGTGAAGCCCAAGCACCTTTCGTTTCGGTGAGAGACACTGTCGATGCTGTTTGCTTGGGGAATTGCTGGGCAAGCGCACAATCAGCACAGGGGAGCTGAGAACGCTCCAAAATAGCAGCAAGGCAGAGTTTACCCCCAGTTACTCTGTGAGCGCTTCTCCCCAGCGGGATAGCTGGTGCTGAGATCCCTGCAGAGACAGATCTCGTGAGCCCTGCAGGCCGATGTTGGTGGGTCGCAGCTGGCAGCGAGTGTGGGCATCCTCCGAGTCCCCACTTGACCCATCTCCTGCTTTGGAAAGGGCTCTGTGATGGGAAGGCCCATGCCCCGCTCTGAGTCTGCAGCACAGTGCGGCAGTGTCTTCCTGCAGCCCACAGCGGACGCCTTGCTTGGCCAAGGTGGAAAACAAGGTTGGGGAAGGAGGATCAGAGATCCAGAGTTGGGAGAGCTGGTGACTTCTTGGGCTCCTCTGGGCATCTTTCCCGCAGGAGTTCCCTGCTGTTGTAGGGACAAACCACAGTGGCCTGAGGGTTTGGACTGATCTTCTCCAGCTATATTGGGGTGGGATTTGCCTTGTCCTCTCTTTGTCCAAGACGTTCCTCAAGCCTTGTTGAGTGTGATGCTCAATGTCTGATACATACAGCTTGGTTCCACAGGTACACTCCTGGGGTGGCGACACAATAAGAGACAGAAGTTTGGGTTTATCCAGTACCAGGGTTTTCTCAGGTGGGGAGAGGACTTGTTCTTTAGCAGTGTCTTGGGGCTGGGCAGGACACGACTGCAGGTACTGAGTGGGGGTGACCTCTCGGTAGAGCCGTACATTGCTGCAGGCAAAGCCACTCCAAAGGAAGATGCCACTGGGGAAATGTATAACCAGGAGGTAAGGACGGCTCTGACTGCAGGAGACTGATTGGTTTAGGGAAGGCTTTTGGTATTTTGGAAGGTTTTTCCTTTAAGGGGGCCCCAGAGGTTCCCGTTTGGGGCCCAACACTTCGAGATGCGTGCAAGAGACATGTACCTGCAATTTAGTTTGGTCTGCAGTTCACGCAGCATCCTGGAGCAGCAAACTCCTGCTGCACCCAGGGCAGAGCAGTGGCTGCACACCAGGTACAGCCGGAAAATCCGAGTTATTCCCATGATCGCAGCAAGGCAGGGCTCAGTCACGTCTCAAACCCCAGTCGTAGCCCACCTAGGGGAGAGGAAAGCAACTCCCAGTCATCAGGAACCGGTTGTCTGCTGGATTAGCCAGGAAAGATGTGGCTTTGTTGCAGAGGTGTGTTGCTTTGGCTTTTGTTCATGGAAGGGAAAGGGCTGTACCACGGGAAAATGTTTGTCTCTTCATTAGTTTTGGTTTTGTGCTGGAGCTGTAGAGTATCTCATTAGGCAAAGATTAGGGAGATGCTGGGATTTTCTCTAGGGACCTGTAAAGCAGCAACAGCAGAGCACTGAAGGCACGGTCTCCTTTACCTGCTGATTGGAAACACACCAGAGAGCTTGACCTGCTTGCTGACATGGATAATCAGCAATATTTATGTGTTTATATGTAGTTTCTCCCCAATTATCTAAGTCATCTTATTTGGACAGCACTGTTATATGCAACATTAATAGGGAAAACAGAGAAACTCTAGTGAGTAGAATGCAGTAATAAATATATATAGTCAGGTACCAAGGAGCTCAGTAACTATGTTGATACATAGACATTTCTGTGCCAGCGTCACCTGCTAGTTTAGAAGAAGAGCAGCCATGTCTGTTCGGACATGTAGAGATGGAAGTGAGAGGAGATCTTAGGATCACAGAATGGTCCGGGTTGGAAGGAACCTTAAAGATCATCTCCTTACACCCCCCTGCCCTGGGCAGGGACACCTCCCACCAGCCCAGGTTGCTCCAAGCCCCGTCCAACCTGGCCTTGAACCCCTCCAGGGATGGGGCAGCCCCAGCTTCTCTGGGCAACCTGGGCCAGGGGCTCACCCCCCACAGAGTGAAAAATTTCTTCCTGAGATCTAACCTAAATCTACTTTCTTTCAGTTTAAAATTGCTTCCCCTCATCCTATCACTACATGTCCTTGTAAAAACTCTCTCCCCCGCTTTCCTGGAGCCCCTTTAGGGACTGGAAGGCTGCGATAAGATCTCCCCGGAGTCTTCTGTTCTCCAGGCAGAACACCGCCAACTCTCTCAGCCTGTCCTCGTAGGAGAGGTGCTCCAGCCCTCACAGCATCTTCATGCCTCTCCTCTGGACCCGCTCCAAAAGGTCCATGTCTTTCCTTTGCGGAGGACTCCAAAGCTGGAGTGCTCCAGGTGGTGCCTCCCCAAAGGGGAGCAGAGGGACAGAATCCCCCGCCTTGCCCTGCAGCCCACGCTGCTGGGGCTGCAACCCGGGGTGCGGGCGGTTTCTGGGCTGCCAGCGCACATTGCTGGCTCATGTTGAGCTTCATATCAACCAACACCCCCAAGTCCCTCTCCTCACGGCTGCTCTCAATCCATTCTCTGCTCAGCCTGGGTTTGTGCTTGGTGTTGCCCCAACCTAAGTGCAGGACCTTGCGCTTGGCCTGGTTGAACTTCATGAGGTTCGCACAGACCCACCTCTCCAGCCTGTCAAGGTGCCCCTGTCAGGAGATGCCATATGATAGCATGTATATGAGATGCCAAATGATAATACGTATATAAAATAATTAAGGTAACTATTATATGGACCATGAGGAATGATGTGGGTTATGGTAGACCCAGCACAGAGCTGGGTGCGGCGGGTGCGGGTCTGGGGAGAGGCCATGCTGCTCCCAGCCCACTGAGCCAGGGGAGAGAGGAGGGCACCTCGGGACATTTGGCTTATTCTTGGCTCCATGTCATTCACAGAATCACAGAATGGTAGGGTTGGAAGGGACCTCTGGAGATCATCTAGTCC
>VXBH01000722.1:38890-49937 GCA_013400035.1 Rynchops niger
CTTGCCCTTGTTGAGTTTCATAAGGTTTCTCTCCGCCCAACTCTCCATCCTGTCCAGGTCTCTCTGGATGGTGGCACGGCCGTCTGGTGTGTCAGCCACCCCCCCCAGCTTTGTGTCATCAGCGAACTCGCTGAGGGTGCACTGTGTCCCCTCATCCAGGTCATTGATGAATATATTGAGGAGGACTGGACCCAGCACTGACCCCTGGGGAACACCACTCGTCACTGACCTCCAACTAGACTCTGTGCCCCTAATCACAGCCCTCTGAGCTCTGTCTTTCAACCAGTTCTCTATCCACCTCACTGTCCATTCATCAAGCCCACACTTCCTAAGCTTCCCTAGGAGGATGCTGTGGGAGACCATGTCGAACGCCTTGCTGAAGTCAAGGTAGACAACATCCACTGAGCATGTGGATCAACGTCCATTGAGCATGTCAGTTAGAGACGTTTTACACTGGAAATGCACCCAGCTCCCAGGAGCCCGTCTCTGTCAGCTTGATTATTAACAAAAGCTAAAAGCAAGCAAAAAGGCACATTTAGGAACAGATTCATAGCAGATAACCTTTATCCCAAAAATGGATACTCAAAGGTACCAGACTATTCCACCTTGCTGCCATTGACAGAGACTGACAGATGCAAAATATCAGAGAATATAGGTTAAAAACTATTCAAAACTCATAGAAACAGGAGCTGACGGAAGTTCGTCGATGTTTTAGTTAAGCTGGTGTTGAAACAGCCCTTATCTGTGGTTTGACAACAGCGTGTCGTCTGAGAAGAGCTGAGGTACCTGCGCTGGTTTTTCTTGTGCAGAGGCGAACTCGCATGTGTGTGGAGAGAGGAGTTTGGGTGTCAGCAGATCAAACCCTCGGCAACGCCATGTCGCAGTTGCGAGTGTGTTAGGAAACGCCTGCTTTCTCCTCAATTGGGCTTCTTTTCCTTAGGTTAAAATTCATCCCACTTAATATTAGGGACTTGCTGAACCTGCCTGCGTTGGCGGTGGAGGAGACGGGAACTCCCCCTCGGACAAGGGCGTCCCTAGAGATTAGGTGATGCTCGCGGGGGGCTGCCCGTGCACCCCAGTGACTGCTCCTCCTGCTGAGGGCGCTTGGTGTCGGGGCCTGAATTTGGGCTGGATGATGAAACGTGGGTGCACACCAATAATTCAACAAGACCTTAACACCTGGGTGTCTGGCACAGGGAGTAGCTGAGCATGAAGGAAAGCTCTGCAAGGCAGGTTCAGAGGGGCTGGGGGAGGACTATAGAGGTTATTATTTGGAAATGTTTCCATTTTCCTTATCCCAATCTTCTGAGAGGGAAGAAACCCCCCTGCCCCCCCGGGCAGCAGGACTGGCAGGGTGATGGCCTGGGGAGGAACACGGTGCTGTGCCGGTCCCAGGTGGCATATAAGGGGCTGGATGAAGGGAATCGGACGCGTGTGCCGTAAGCATGCGGAGCGGTGATTTAAAGGCAGCAACGTTCAAGCCGAGAGAAACCCAATTTATCAGATTGATAGCTTGGGAGCCTGACTCTATTAGTGGCAGAGTAAAAAGAAAGGCCATTCATTTTTGTCTAACAACCTTGTTTTTCCCATTTCAGAAGAATTTGACGGAGCTGAGGTCCTTTGGGTCACCACCTTCAGCTGTCAGCAATGTCACCGCAGCCGTGATGGTGCTGATGGCCCCAGGAGGAAAAATTCCCAAGGACAGGAGCTGGAAAGCAGCGAAAGCCACCATGGCCAGGGTGGACGGTTTCCTGGACTCCTTGATCAAGTTCAACAAGGAGAACATCCATGAGAACTGCCTCAAAGCTCTTCAGCCCTATTTAGAAGATCCCAAGTTTAAACCTGAATTTGTGACCACCAAGTCCTACGCCGCGGCCGGCCTCTGCTCCTGGGTGGTGAACATCGTGCGCTTCCACGAGGTGTACTGCGATGTGGAGCCCAAGCGGCAGGCTCTGAGCAAAGCCAACGCGGAGCTGGCATCTGCCCAGGAGAAGCTGGCCAGCATCAAGGCCAAAATTGCAGTAAGTGCTTGCCCTTTGGTGGGACCCAGTGACAGAACTCACTGCCTGGGGAGAAATCCTTTTCTTTGGAGAAAGCTGCTTCTCTGCACTCATGTATTTTTAAGGATGGGGTGGAGAATTCAAATATTCAGTAGATTGTAGTCTTTTCTATCCCTTTTATTGCTGCTTTCGACATTTCACCTGTTCTTCTCCAGCCTTGCTTACACTTTAATAGGGAAGATAATTATTAATTCTTATTATTCCTACCTAATTTTTAAAATGTGATTTAGCTCTACTCGTGGGTCCTCAGAAAACTCGTTATCTCAAAGCGGTATGTTCCCGTTGTGCTGCCCAGGGGCAGGGAGGAGGAACCGGAGGCTGACTCAGAGCTCTGGTAGCGCAGAGCTGGGCTGGGCTGGGCTGGCTCCCCGCGCTCCGTCCCTGGCGATGGGCATGTTTTCCAGGATGAAGGCTGCTCTAGTAGGAGTCTAATAATTCGGCATTGCACGGCTCCCTGTCGGCATATCTTTTGCATTATCCTTTTTCAGATTTTTCCTACTTTAAAAGAAAAAAAAAAAGAAGAAAAAAAATCACTGAATAGAAGAAATTACTGTGTGATTAAAAGTGCCTTTCTGTAGAGAGTAGTTTCTAGCCTTTCTCTTTTTCCTTTGGAAAGTTATCTCTCTGCTAAAAGACATACCGCTTTTCTCCGCCCCGGCTCGCCCCAGCCAATACCTGCTAATCCAAAGTGTGGAAACCAGCTGGGGATCCCACCAGCCCGTCCCTCAGACGGCAGCGCAGCATCCCATCACCCGCCGTTCTCCAGGTCCCTCCTGGTGCAGGCGGCCACCCAGCCGCCACTTAGAATCATAGACTGCTTTGGGTGGGAAAGGACCTTTAAAGGCCATCTAGTGCAATCCCCCGCCGTGAGCAGGGACATCTGCAACTAGAGCAGGTTGCTCAGAGCCCCGTCCAACCCGGCCTGGAATGTTTCCAGGGATGGGGCATCTCCCACCTCTGGGCAACCTGGGCCGGTGTCTCACCACCCGCAGTGTAAAAAAAGTTCGTCTTTGTATCTAGTCTAAATCTCCCCTCTTGTAGTGTGAAGCCATTACCCCATGTCCTATCGCTCCACCCCCGATCAAAAATCCAACCCCAGCTTTCCTGTAGGCCCCCTCAGGGACTGGAAGGGGCTGAAAGGTCTCCCCGGAGCCTTCTCTTCTCCAGGCTGAACCCCCCCAGCTCTCTCAGCCTGTCCTCCCAGCAGAGGGGCTCCAGCCCTCCCAGCATCTCCAGGGCCTCCTCTGGCCCCGCTCCAACAGCTCCGTGTCCTTCTGATGCTGGGGCTCTAAGCTGGAGGCAATACTGCAGGCGGAAAGAAAAAATAAGACAAATAAGTCAATAAAGTCAAAATAAGTAAAATATTATTGTCAAATGGGTCAAAATATTGATTTATTTTGGAATTTGCTCTCCAAAACCTGCCTTTTTTTAAGGTGCTGCGGATCTGGCATCCCCCTTCATGAGAGAAGGACCCTCTGTGGGTGTACCTTCGTGCTGGCGCCCCAGTTCGTGCAAAATCCTCTTTCAAAACCAAGGAGTGCCATCAGCTGGGCTGGAGGATTTGTCTTTAAATGGGTGGCTTTGAGATGTGCTCCCGGAGAGGGGGAGCGCAGTCCCTCCACCTGAGCTCCTCCGAGTGCTCATCTCTTCCACCTTCCATCTTCATGTTCGGAAAAATACATAACTCTTTTGGTGCCTCCTAGGGCTTATTATTCTTAAAATGCTTACTACCCTTTTTAACTAAAAATATAAAAAAGTCTCCAGAGCTCTCTGGTAGCCCCTTCCTGCTGCAGGTGAAAGGGGAGCAGGCACAGCACCTGAAGCAGGGATGGATTTCGAAGTCTTTAACCTCTAGTTCTCCCTTCTCAGATGTGAAATACAGTGCTGGGGAACTTTTTTCATCCCTTTATGTTGCTCATTTCCAAAGCTTTTAATGGCTTAATGGCTGAGCTTTTCTTTTTCTCTTTTTTTTTTTTTTTTTCCTTCCTTCTTTTTTTAAAGTGGGATTTTGTTGAAGAAAATGGCAATCTGGGGGGGGATTACTGGTCCTCCACTGGCGTGCACTTGCAAAACTGGCTGGTTTAGGTGAGTTTTGCCCTCTGCAGACGGCTAAGGATGCACTGCTCAGCGTGGGGGTGGAAGCGGAGGTATATCCTTGCTTACCCAGCTGGGCTATCTTGGATAGCTTCACTGACGTACGGCTGATTCATACCTGCTCACAACGGGGCCCCGAGCTGTCCCACACCCATTTATAGTAATAAATGAGACTGTTCTGAATGTCAGAAATCCTAAGTACCTTTCCCTCTCCTTTGTCTGCCGGGGAAATAAGGTTGCTATGGATCTGGGGAGTGCAGATGTAGAAGGAGATGTATATTCTGCCAGTCGCAGGCAGATGCAGTTGGGTGTTACTGCAGAGCGTGTCTGGTGAGACACTGCAGGTATGAGCGGTTCCTCGCACCGCAGGTACTCACTGATCAGATCGCGCTTGTGCCGTGGGGTTTTATATATATATATATCATAGAATCATAGAATGGTTCAGGTTAGCAGGGACATTAAAGATCATCTCCTTCCCCCCCCCCTGCCCTGGGCAGGGACACCTCCCACCAGCCCAGGTGGCTCCAAGCCCCGTCCAACCTGGCCTTGAACCCCTCCAGGGATGGGGCAGCCACAGCTTCTCTGGGCAACCTGGGCCAGGGGCTCACCGCCCCCACAGCAAAGAATTCCTTCCCGATATCCAATCTAAATCTACCCTCTTTCAGTGTGAAACCGTTACCCTTCGTCCTGTCATTACACTCCCTGATCCAGGGTCCCTCCCCAGCTTTCCTGTAGGCCCCCTTGAGGGACTGGAAGGGGCTGGAAGGTCTCCCCGGAGCCTTCTCTTCTCCGGGCTGAACCCCCCCAGCTCTCTCAGCCTGTCCTGACGGCAGAGCAGAGCTCCATATGAGCATATGTATGCACTTAGATCCATATGCACGCAGAGACAGAAACTTTTTTGTGTTATTAATTCCAAGTCAGGTCGAGGAGAGTCTGCTTTGTGTTTTCTGGTATCCCGGAGAAGACGCAGATAGTCCTAATATAATCCTTTTTCATTTTCAGGTTTGTTTCTAGTGCGTATCTCAAATGGTGTTAAAGTGATTTACAAGCAGTTTAGCCTTAAGCAGTTTGCATGGGGTGCAGATAAAATCAATTATTCCTTCTACTTCTCTTACCAGAAGTGAAATGCTCCCAGTGCTTGTGGGAGCCGTGGGTTGGGTTTGGGCCAGAGCAGCTCTGCCCAAGCAAAGGGCTCTTTTGCTTTTTCTCCAGGTGGTTCAGGCCCTTCCTGCCCCTTCACATCCCTGGAGCACTTTGCAGCCCACCTGCAGCTGGGATGGTCCCACCCAGGGCTGGTCGGGCTCCTCTGCAGGAGTGGCCCATGGCACACGTTCAGGCGGCCTCAGGAGCTTTATCAATTTATTGGTTTGTTTGTCATACTCCCTTCTAGAAGTCGGGTGCAGGAGGTGCGGCTTGGAGATGGTTCAGGCGTTACCTCCAGCTGCTCAAGGAGCCCCTTCGGGGATTTGAGCACGACTCGGTGGATCCGCAGAACCACAAGGGCTGAGACTGAGGGGCCTGCAGCATCAGGAAAAAGAAAATCCTGTTTCCTTAGCTGCCCTGCTCATTGCTCAGCCATAGCACCGGTCGTCGGTGCTTGGCCATAAGGACCGACTTTCCCTGTTTAAATTCACGCCAGGGCAGAGCCCCACATAGATAAATTAGTTCTGTGCGGTTCTTTGCCTCTGCCCTGTGCCGAGGATGAGTTACCAGCCCATCAAATAGCGCAGCTCCACGCTGGCTCCTGCTGCCACGACACTGTGTAGGGGCTGGTGCCAGCCCTGGGCAGCGCGCGCGGCCGTGGGGCCTGGGGAGAACCGTCTCAGGAGAAGGGTTTTCCTTAAAACTATGCTGTTATTTTCTCCATTTTTTTCACATGCAGCGCCTCAACGAGAACCTGGCAAAGCTCACAGCCAAGTTTGAGAAGGCCACTTCAGACAAACTCAAATGTCAGCAAGAAGCTGAAGCTACAGCGTGTACCATCGCTCTTGCAAATCGGCTGGTGAGTGTCAGCAGATGCAGCTCTGATGGCATGAATGGGAGGTACCAGGTGCTGCTGAGATGCGAACCATGTGCGCACAGTACGTTACAGCCTCTCATTTTTTTTGGAATACATTTCCTGCACTGCAGCAAGTTTCCGCAATGAAAATGATTTTGCACTGTCTGTTTTCATACACCAGGGTAGGCGCTGCTCGTGTTTAAGGAGACTGGCTATCCTCTCTTCACAGCTCATCTCCTTTTTGTTATTTAAATGGGTGATCAAATACTGATGGGCTAAAACTATATGACTCAAAAAGCGTATCGTAAAAACAACGGTGGGAATATGCCAGTAGCTTTGCAGGTTTTTGAAACGACAGAAAGTTAAAAGTGAAAAGCTCTAAAAAAGCAGCGCGTGTCCCCGTTATCAGTCCATCGGTATGCACCGCAGTCTGCTGTATCTTCAAAATATGCAGCCTCCTGCTCCTCTGTGGGGGCAGTGCCTTTGTCACGGCTTCACATATAAGAGACGGGGAGATGTTGGTTACCCATGTTGGAACATAACATGGGTTATGTTCACACTGTCCTGTCAGCTGGAGCCCCAGCTCGCATCCAGGGCTGCCGTTGCCCTTAACACTTTGTATTTTGGCTTCTACACCAGCTGGTGGCTTGGAGGGAGCCAGTTCCTCCTCCCGGGGAGGAAGCAGGGCTGCAGGGGACCATCCCAGGCTGGAGCCCTGCCCTGGCAGGCGGTGGGATGGGCACTGGTTCTAGCAGCAGCTCTGCTGAGTCAAGCTCGCCCTCTAAGCACGCAAAGGCAGCACGGATGTCGTCTTGGTGGAGAGCTCCATTTTTTTTATTCTTTTGAGACATCTGACTCGCTAGAGCTGCAGGGAAGGTGCAAGTAGAGGCACAGACATAGAATCATAGATTTGCCTAGGTTGGAAGGGATCTTTCAGGTCATTGAGTCCAACCATTAACCTGACACTGCCAAGTTACCACTAAACCATGTCCCTCAGCACCACATCTACACATCTTCTAAAGCCCTCCAGGGATGGCGACTCCACCACTTCCACTGTTCCAATTCTTGACAACCTTTTCCATGAAGATGGAAATTTCTCCTAATATCCATCTAAACCTCCCCTGGTGCAACCGGGGCCATTTCCTCTTGTCCTATTGCTTGATACGTGGGAGAAAAGACTGATCTCCCTACCCCCGCCTTTCAGGGAGCTGTAGAGAGCGAGAAGGTGTCCCCTCAGCCTCCTCTTCTCCGTGGGCACAGACGTCAGCCATGCACTCCCACATGGC
The DNA here is from genome assembly GCA_013400035.1 of Rynchops niger. Lineage (NCBI taxonomy): Eukaryota > Metazoa > Chordata > Aves > Charadriiformes > Laridae > Rynchops > Rynchops niger. Next base: position 46,330 of record VXBH01000722.1, read on the forward strand.
CTCTGCCGCAGCTCTTGGCCTGTAAAGGGCCCACCGTGCCCTGGTTTGGTGGGGGGCGTGTTGCAGCTCGGCCCATGGCTCCTGCCTGAGACCTGGCAAAACTCACTGGAAGGCATGGCCCCTTCTCTACGGCCTCACAGCCAAATTCTGCAGCAGCACTGAGAGAAAGGCTGCTGTGCTGCCCTTCCTCCCAGGAGCAGCGGGGACGTGGTGTTCAAACCTCTCGCAATTTTCCAAGAGGCTGTCCCTGTGTCTCCAGGAGTGTCCCACCCGGCTGCGTGTATTCCGGGGTGGAAGTTGGTCTCAGTCTGTCTCTGCTTCTGCTGGTGAGGCTGGCGGCAGCTAGGGCAGAATACAAAGGTGTTTCTAGAAGTGATGCTGGATGCAGGTTTCTCTGCTTGTTTTACCAGCTCCTTGCTGTGTTGGGCTGTGATTTGTGTGTAAAGTCTCTATTTGTATCTATCGAAAAGATAGCCCAATGGTTAGGCTTTTTCCTTTGGACATGGAGAGTTGTGCTCAATTCTCCGTTTCGTACTCTCAAGCCTTCTTAGGTGACCTTCAGCGAATTGCTTTAGCCTGGATTTTCAGAGCTGGTTAGATTGCGGTGAGTTTTCATGGGGCCACCAAGAAGGTGGCATTTAGTGGGGCATCGAAGTGCTCCCGAGAGCTGCGCGGTTCGCCTGCCGCGTGCTTTGGTGCTGGGAAACTTTGAAAAAAATAAAATCTTTGCTCTTTAATCTCTGCGTGTCTCCTCTGGAAACAGGAGCGCAGCGCAGGCGGCTGCTTTGCAGGCAGATGCAGTCAGGAGCGCGATACGCTCAGATATCAGGGGTCAGAGACAAACAGCAGATAAGTCCCGTCTTATACCGATTTAGATCTCTTTTATGCAGCCACTGAAGGAGTTTTATGCTTTCAAGTTCTTCAGGTCAAATCTTACCGAATGCTTCCAAAACCTTTAATTAAGACAGGGAAGTCGCTCTTTCATTTGAAAGAGCTGGTTGACTTTTGCTGGGGCGATTTTGCAGGATGAGTATTTGCCTGTGTCTTTCCCCAGCCTGACAAAATCCTGTTTGAAATGTGATGTGGAGGGAGATTGTGGCTCACGTAGTGGTCAGTAACCACAACATGCAAGGTGAAAACGTTTCATGAAAACGAAACACAGAAGAGATGGTTTCAGGTCTTTTCATACAAACACGTGTGTGTGTAAGTGTATACATTACACCGAATACGGCTTCACCTCACCTCCATTAGTACCGCTACAACAAACGGAACATGGTTTCTTAAAGGTGCGTGCTTAGCATGTGAATTCTTGGCTTAAAACGTGAGTCTTCATTCAGGTACAACTGTGATATTCTGATAAGGAAAAATTACAGAATTTTTGTTTGGGTTGGTTTTTTTTGTTTTTTTTTTTTTTTGGCTTAGCTGTATTAAAAAAATTGTCCTTGTGAAACAAAGCGAGCGAATATTTTAACGAGATAGATCGTCCTTTGTGATGTATGTTCCTAGATGATTTTTTAAGTTTCATAATTTCCTTTAAAAGAAAGTACTTTGATTCTGAAATCAAGGTAAGACATAGGAGTCAGGTTTTAGGAGCATTTTCTTTGGTTGCAGTTTGTGGGTTTTGCGGTGATGGGCGCATCGTCCCTGCGCCGAGAGCGCCGAGTCTGTGTCACGGGCGCTGTAATCTCAGTGAAGCAACAGGAATCCATTTGCTCACAAGTGTGTTCTTTTCCTTTCCCATGAACTGGGACTGCTCGCAGGGTCAGCACCTATTGAGAGCAGTGCTTGTTCCTGTCCTTTGCTGGTGCTGGACAATATCCCTAACTGTTAAATACCTCAGCGTGTTTGTCTTTGTTCAGGCACGGTCTTGATAGTTTACTTGGTATAGCAGTTTGGCTGCCTTGGCTCCAAGGCCTCCCTGCTTCTTTCCTCTGGAGAGGCCTGGCTGGAGGCCGGGCCCAGGGAGTGGTGGGGAATGGAGGTAAACCCAGTTGGCGGCCGGTCACGGGTGGTGTTCCCCAGGGCTCGGTATCGGGGACGGTCCTGTTTAACGTCTTATCAACGATCTGGACGAGGGGATCAAGGGCACCCTCAGTCAGTTTGCAGATGACACCAAGCTGGGCAGGAGTGTCGATCTGCTGGAGGGTAGGGTGGCTCTGCAGAGGCGTCTGGACAGGCTGGACGCAATGGGTTGATGCCAACGGTGTGAGGTTCAACAAGGCCAAGTGCCGGGTCCTGCACTCGGGTCACAGCAACCGCATGAACCCCACAGGCTGGGGGCAGAGTGGCTGGAGAGCTGCCCGGTGGAAAAGGACCTGGCGGTGTTGGTTGACAGCAGCTGAATATGAGCCAGCAGTGTGCCCAGGTGGCCAACAGCATCCTGGTCTGTATCAGGAACAGTGTGGCCAGCAGGACTGGAGCAGTGATGGTCCCCCTGTACTGGGCACTGGTGAGGCCCCACCTCGAGGGCTGTGGCCAGTTTTGGGCCCCTCACCACAAAAAGGTCATTGAGGGGCTGGAGCGTGTCCAGAGAAGGGCGACGGAGCTGGTGAGGGGTCTGGAGCACAAGTCTGGTGAGGAGCGGCTGAGGGAGCTGGGGGTGTTCAGCCTGGAGAAGAGGAGGCTGAGGGGAGACCTTCTCGCTCTCTGCAGCTCCCTGAAAGGAGGGGGTAGTTGGGGGGGGGCAGTCTCTTCTCCCAAGGAACAGGCGATGGGACAAGAGGGAACGGCCTCAAGTTGTGCCAGGGGAGGTTTAAGATGGGTATTACGAGAAATTTTTACACTGAAAGGGTTGTCAAGCATTGGAACAGCCTGCCCAGGGAGGTGGCTGAGTCACCATCCCTGGAGGTGTTTAAAAGCCAGATAGACATAGTGCTTAGAGATATGGTTTAGTGGTGGTTTTGTCAGAGTTAGGTAGATGATTGGACTCGATGATCTGAAAAGTCCCTTCCAACCCAGGCAATTCTGTGATATTATGAAATGCTTTGAATGCACTGGTGACCAGTTTTGGAAAGAAGCCTTTCCCTGTCCAGGCTTGAGAAGAACCACAGCAGCAAACTGTGAAATCTTGAAACCATTAAAGCAATTAGGAAGTGGTTATGCACAAACTGCTTTTCCCACCCCACTTTTATTTGGTGAGGTGTGAATGGGAGAAACCATGCGTGGCTCTGCCCCGTCACCAGTGGGTGACGCTGGCCGCTCCTGAATCACGGAATCTTTAGAGTTGGAAGGGACCTCTAGAGATCATCTAGTCCCACTCCCCTGCTAAAGCAGGATCGCCCAGAGCACATCCCTCAGGGCTGCATCCAGGCGGGTCTTGAAAGTCTCCAGCGAAGGGACTCCACACCCTCCCTGGGCATCCTGTGCCAGGGCTCTGTCACCCTCACCGTAAAGAAGTTCTTCCGTGTATTTGAACGGAACTTCCCGTGTTCCAACTTGTGCCCATTGCCCCTCGTCCTGTCACTGGGAACCACTGAAAAGAGCCTGGCTCCATCCTCCTTCAGCCCACCCTTTAGAGACTTGTGAACATTAATCAGGTCTCCCCTCAGCCTTCTCTTCTCCAGGCTAAAGAGTCCCAGCTCCTTCAGCCTTTCCTCATAAGGGAGATG
>VXBH01000722.1:50533-88263 GCA_013400035.1 Rynchops niger
TCCTGTTCCTCAACGTGTTTGGAGATGACATCCAGAATGAGTCGCTCCATTACCTTCCCAGGGACGGAGGTGAGACTAACCGGTCTGTAGTTCCCTGGGTCCTCCTTCTTGCCTTTTTTGAAGATTGGAGTGATGTCAGCCTTCCCCCAGTCCTCAGGCACCTCCCCTGTTCCCCATGACCTTTCAAAGGTGATGGAGAGTGGTCTAGCAATAACATCTGCCAGCTCTCTCAGCACTCGCGGGTGCATCCCGTCAGGGCCCATGGTCTTATGGATGTCCAGCTTGGCCGAGAGGTCTCTGACCCGCTCCTCCTCAACTGAGGGAAAATCTTCCTCTCTCCAGACCTTCCCCCTTTCCTCCAGGGTATGGGATTCGTGAGGGACAGCTTTGGCAGTGAAGACCGAAGAAAAGAAGACATTCAGCAACTCTGCCTTCTCTGTGTCTTCCACCACTAGGGCACCCGTCTCATTCATCAGTTATTTCAGTCTCTTGTATATACTTAAAATGGGAATGTTTCAGTGAGTGGGTTTCAGGTCTCTCACTGAAGCTGGTGAAAGGGAAAAGGTGGGTGGGGTAGTGACCAGCCTGACCTGGGCTTCCAGAGAACTTGGTAGAGGAGCGTGCTTGGATTTTTGGGGGCAGATAAAAGACATCGCTAGGGTTTAGTCTTTCTACTTGGAATAGGGTTATGGTGGACCCTGCCAGTCCTTGCTGAGGTTTATAAGCCATTTTCACTTTTCAGTGGTGCCCAGGGACAGGACAAGAGGTGACGGGCACAAACCTGAGCATGGGAAGTTCCACCTCAACATGAGGAGGAACTTCTTTGCTGTGAGGGTGGCAGAGCCCTGGCACAGGCTGCCCAGAGAGGTGGGGGAGTCTCCGTCTCTGGAGACATCCCAACCCCGCCTGGACGCGTTCCTGTGCCACCTGCTCTGGCAGGGGGTTGGACTGGGTGATCTCCAGAGGTCCCTTTCAGCCCTGTGATTCTATGATTCCCTTCGGTTGAGTTTGGACGCCTGCTCAAGTACAGTGCATTGCCATAGTGGGGACCACGGTAGTCACGTCCTCCTGTGCTCATGTGGCAATACCCAGGGAGGCTGGAAGCAGTTTTCCTCTGTGTTTGAAGGCATGGAGAGCTTCCCCAAGGTGCTCCTATCAATGTGCGGAGATGAGACAGGTTAAACATTGTTTTCTCCATACTTTGCCAATGTTGTCATCTTCTACCCACCGGCCAGGATGTGCTGAAACACCCTTTCCTTTCATCATTACAGAAAAAGCAGAGCCAGGTGGAAGCAAATCTCTCTTCCAGCTTCTAGGAGCACACAAAACTGCAGCATCGTGCGACTGGCACAGTCTTTGCAGTGGTGAGGAAGATGGGTGCTCCGCAATGCCCTGGATGCCACTAGAAAAAAAGCAGCATGCTTTTTATTGATCTCTAGCTGGGAAAGATCATCTCCCTCCCTTGCACTGGGAAAATTTTTCAGTCTGTCAGTCACACGTGTTGATAACAGCTAAGATGCTGAGAGCTTGGGGAAGCCAGTGTCAGCCCTGGGCTTCTCTAAAGCAAAGAAGGATGGAGTGGAAGCGTTTGCATTCTGGTTTTGTCTATGGCTTGCTGAGAGATGGATATACACATACACACAAACACGCGAAACACTGTTGAGAGTCTCCTGTGGCTCCAAACAATGTACAGTCTAAAAAAAGAGTGCAACAGCAAACCAGCAAACAAGGGAAGCAAACCACATGTCTGTCCCGTTCAGTGTCTGCTGCTGCCACGTCTCCAACTGCAAAGATTGGGCAAGAGATTTGAGTGATGCTTGGACCTCTCCTGATGCTGTAAATAGGCTCATAAATTATCTTGCTGCTGCTCCCTGCCTCCCAGCCCTCTTAACCCTACCCAACTGTGCCAGAAAAACACTGGAAAAGGTGGAAAGTCGTAGGAGCCCCCTTAGTAGTGCACGAGCCACCCGGGCAGCAGTGCCTGCAGAGACCCTCCATGGCTGTTGTTGTGGGACAGGAGTGTCGATGGAGGGACTGTCCCCTTCAGCTTTCCAGCCTGAGCCTTGGGGCAGTGGTCAGTTGGCTGGTAGGGTTTCATCTCTTGCTGCCACATAGAGGGGTCCAACTTCCCACTTGGATGGAACTTTTTGCAACGCAGGCAGAAATGCTTTGTGTGCCGTCCTGGGGTTGAGTCAGCCTGGGGACCTGCAGGCACCATTTGCCACTGATGGGCAAAGTCGTCCACACTAAATCCAGCAACTCTCTCTCTCTCATTTCACATGGAGAGGAGCACAGGCTGTCGGCTCAAGGAACCGAAATCCCTGAACGAACGCCCCTGGGGATCCTGTTTGGAGCTTTAATGGGGGAGAACATGGCTCCTGCCAGCCCGGTTGCAGAGGGAGAAAGGTGACTCTGGCTTCCCATGCTGCCAGGGTGCCGTAGTGCCCGGCCATCCACGGTTACCAGGGGACACTGCTTCCTGTGGATCATATGGAAAACAGTGGAAGAATTGTATGATTAGGATCAGGGATGATTTAAAAGACTGGGCAAGGCCAGGGTTGTTTCTGCTGGTGGAAATTATCAGAGTTCAATGCGACTTGTTAGGAGAGGAGGAGAGAAGGACTCAGTCTGTGGGAAATCAGCTGCCCGTGCCAGCAGCTGGGACACGAGCTGCAGCATTTGTTTTGTGGTTTAATAGAGAATCTATTCACTTTGAGGAGTTTTGATTTAGAGGTGAAATCTTACCATGGAGAGAAATGCTGGAGGAGGAGGGACACTGTGTCACAGGCCGTGTCGGTCACATCTCCTCCCCACCCCATGGCCTGGGAAGAACTTGAGTTGAGATTCCCTTGGGTTCCTTGACGCACTCCGTGTTCTGGATGGCTGCAGGGCAGAGGAGCTGCTGCCTCTCCTAGCCCGAGGGAGCACCCAACACCCTCAGCTGTAAATGCAGACAAGAACAGGTTCCGTCAGTGCCAGTGCCACTGGCTGTTCTTAAAGGCCTGGTTAGAAAGTACCCGGCTTGCTCCCACTGCTGTCAAAAACGGATCACTTTTGCAGTGTACGCAAGGAGCAACCTGCATCCCAACGTCCTGGCTTTGATCTAGGACTAGATCCTGACAGTCCTTCCTGATGTACAATTTATTTGACGTCCAACGTGTGTCACCTGTGTGTGGCCGTGGGCAGAAATAAGTTCCCAGACTTTGAAACAAACACATTTGAGGTTGTACGAAGAATACACCTAACTAAACACAGATGGTGTTGCTTTGATGTCACGTCCCACTCTCAGGAAAGACGGGGGGTAAGTGACTTCAGATTCGTAAATTCTCAACGGTGCAGACTAAGGTGAGATAAATCTCAAGGTCCGTATACAAACATTTATCAGCTTCCCCAAATGGTTAGTATAGGTCTTCACAAGTCCGCGGTCCTTGGTTAGGTGTNATCAGCACAGTCCAGCCCCCTTGCCCAGGACAGACTCGTCTCAGGTTTCTCCCTTCTCCCAGGTGACGTGTGGCATGATTTGGGTGGAGAGACGAGTGCCATAGTCATACATGTTCAGCATGATCCCCATAATCTTCATTAGCATACGCAGGGGTGTGCGCTCTCATATGCATTTTGGGGATAATGAAGCAAAGGTCACTCATCGGACACAATGGCCTCGAGAACTGAGAACTAGCAAGCTCACCACACGAGTGGCAGAGCTATCCTGTCTTCACAAGACTGTTCTCCCACACTTTCAGGCGCCAGAAGCGTGAGCCTCATCAGTTATTTGAAGGCCAGGCCTGCATTATTTATTTCCTTGCGAGTGTTTGAGGCGTTCCATGGAAGGCTTGGAGGGCCTTCTGCCCCTCGGCAGGGAATTTACAGTCCGTCCCTTACATTTGGGTTGACAAATGAACCAGGGCAGTGAAGATGAACTTTTACAGTGCCTTAATTTTATTTTGGCATCTCATGAGCTTTAGACGACCTAGGGAAGATGCTCCAGGATCCAAGGGACAGGGACCAGGGAATGTCTAGGGATCTGTGCACCAGAAAAGGGAGGATGGCTGATGAGTGGTATTTGTGAGTGGATATGTGCTAATGTAGCAGATGAAATTTAGTGATGACAAATGCAAAATAATGTATGCAGGGAAAACGAACTGTAATCATGCATTTACATTGATAGGTCTTAATTGCACTATTATCACTCACAGAAGAGCTCTTGGAGTCGTTGCAGAGAGTTCTCAGAACGAGCAGTGTGGTACTCGACTGGAGGAAGAAAGGCAAATTGAATATTGAGAATGGGTAGGAAAAAAAGTCAGGAAGCAGAAGTTAAACAATCACTGTTAGCAGTCCAGATCTGTGGGGTGCCTACATCTCGCATGCTGAACACCGTCAGGTTACTCCGTCTGAGAAGGCTCTAGGCAACCTAGAAGAGGTACAAAGACATATGCAACAGCTTCCATATGGGAAGAGAGGAAATAGATGAAGACTCTTCATTTTTGAAAAGAGACTGCGTAGGGATAGATGTGACAGAAGTCTATAAAATCATTAATATTACGCAGAAGGTGAATAGGGAATGATTGTTCACTGTCCCTCATTATTAAAGAGCTAAAGGTAATCAACTGAGATGGCTTTTAATTTGCTACTTGCTAAATAAAAAGAATTCCAATGACTTCTAGGATATGAGGTGGAAGACACCTGGGATTTCTTTAAGATACTAAAACTGGCAGTAGTGTGTGACCCAAGCAAGGGAGAAGGAAAGACCCCCAGAACCTAATGGATAAAAAAAAATCACCCCAAGAAATTAATTAGGAGTATGTAGAGATTCTACGAGTATTAGGAAAATCAGATAAATAAAGACTTCTTGGTCTTAGAGGCTATGGGAGCAGTATGAGAACTGACCTTAAGGAGGAAAGACCTGTAGGTAGTTCATCTATAAAAGCTACAAGGGAAAGATGGAGGAAGTGGACTTCTACGCACTGTTACTGCAGTTGACATTAAGGATATTTTAGGTATGATCCTTAAAAATAACCGATAACTTCAAAGTAGCGGCTTGCTTCTTTTTCAACAAGTAGGATTACGGAAGAGCCGATACGTGGGCTGAGAGCAGGTTCTGTCCAGCTCCAGGTGGACTCCAGCAGATGTCCAGAACAGAGGAGGAAGAGGGCAGGTACATGATTCTATGATTCTGTGATCTCACACTGCCTGACCCCTCCTCTTTAATGGGTCTGGGTATACGTGATAAGACAGACTTGTAAGACTGAGAACATAAAAATGGGAATGCCCACAAATGAAGAGGAAGCGTGACTGTGGTTGAAATAAGTGGATGGTCTGGATATGGGCACTATAAGGATGTGTTGAAATTCAGTGATACAGGACACAGATGTGTAACTGTGGATTTATAGCAGATGGTTTGTCTCTAAACCAGGAGCACGTTGCCAGCAGCCAGTGAGGAGCACTGGAATCTATTTGTTCAGGCTTTGCCCTGCACGTGGTGTCACCCTAAGCATGTCAAGAGCAGGCTGTCTAGCGAGGCTATGGGCTATCAGCACATGCCGAGATCAGCAAAAGGCACTGGGGAAACCTTCCGATGGTGGTTCCTGTTCAGGAACAAGTAACTCAGCTGGAACAGGTTTAGGGACGGCTCTGAGACTGAATGGGGCAAAGAAAACCGGCGGCCTCTCTTTCTGCTCCGGGAGGGAGTCAGGCTGCCCAGAAAGCAGTTTTCACTGATTTGTCAAGGCAGAACGGCCGTCAGAGGTATTATTGCAGGTGTCTGTTAGTTCTTCTATTCATCAGAATAATCATAAACAACCTGGATGAGATGGTGTGTAAGCAGGTCGCACAGTTTCTCGATAATATGGAGGCAGTAATGATGGAGGTTGTCGGTAAAGAATTGTAAAAATGGTGCCAAGTAATGGAGGTATGAAATGCCAGGTAGATAAATGTAAAGTAATGCATACTGGAAAAAGTCATTTTTGTTTTACATGCCCTGTGAGCGATGCTGAGCCAGTTATTATCATTCAGGAATGAGATGATGGAGTTAAGAGTTCCGTGAGTGTGCGAGCTCTGTGCTCCCAGGGGCCAAAAAACCCCCTCAACAAACCAAAAACCCAAGCCAAAACTGAGTGTTAGGGTTTATTAGGAAAAGAAGAGAGAGCAAACCAGAGAAAAATCACAGTCTCGCTATATAAATACCTTCTAAATAAATCTTGAATGTGCAGCTGTACCTCCGCCCCCTCTGCTGCACCTCAAAGGACGTGGTAGAACGGGAAATGGTGCAGAGAAGGTAACAATAAAAAGAAACCGGATAATAAAGATTACATCATTCAGAAAAGATAAAGATTGCAAGGGCAATCAAAAGGCTGCTTCTGTGTGAGGCACTGTTGAATAGGCTAAAGCTCTTCAGCCTCAAAAGGAGACAGCAGAGGGGGTATCAAGGGCTTGAAATCACGGGTGGGATGGGGAAGGTGACATGAGCGTGATTGTTCGCTCTTTTTCCACTGTGCCAACAGGTTTTAGCAATTGAAAAGGTCAGGCAGCGCATAAAAGGATTTACTTTTTACTGAAAGCATAGCTAAACTGTGTATCTCCTGGCCACAGGATGCTGTAGATGCCAAAAAGTTGGTTGATATCCATGGCAGCTTAGACGCGGTCGTGAAGGAAAAAAACATCAGTGGCTATTAAGCATAAGGATATAAGCTCTGTTTGAGAAGGTCCTTAAACCCCCAGCGGTGGGAGGCTGGGGGGTTATGTCAGGAAGTATCGCCAGGTGCTTTCTTGCATTGTCTTCCCAAGTCAGCAGACAAGATGCAGAAGGAGGTGGGCCTTGGGTCTGGCCCAGCAGAGCCGTTCCTGGGGTTGTGTATTTCGGAGGGGAGCTACAGCGACTTCTTTTGCTCAGCCAAGCAGAGCGCGTTCCCTAGAAAACACCAGCTGTTTATCAAAGCATCTGGAGGTACGCACGTGGGTGGAAGGAGAGCTGTTTGAGCTGGAGGACAGTGTCTGCATGAGAACCGAAGGCATAAACTGGGCAGGAGTAAATTTGTGTTGGAAACCAGAAGGTGGCTCCTAACTCTCAGAAGGTGGCAAGATTCTGCTAGAAATAAGACTTGGTCAAGTTGGAATGTGTGACAGGGGAATTCGGTGAGGGTCTGCAGGTGGTGCCTTCCCATCTTGGGGACCTGCGTTCTGCCTATCAGTTTAAGATGGCAAAATAACCCAGTTTAGAGGAAGGAGTTATTCAAGGGATTCATAAGGGTTATCATAGGGATTTGTGTTAGAGCTGGTCCTATTTAACAGTGACCTGGAAGAAGGAGACAGTGTCGTATTAGTCACATTTGCAGCACCCCTTATTTGGGAAGGTTTGCAAAAGAGAAGGATACAGAGGAATTTTTAATAAAACTAGAAAATGAGAAATAACCCTAAGCTCATGTGGACGGTGTACTGAAGAAGAAAAATAGAAAAGTGCTGGTTGGCCCTTGTAAGAGAAGCCCGTGAGTAGAGGGATCTGTACGTTACGTGGGTGATTCCAGAGCACCTTGACAACAGGAGAGTGAGTGTGAATTTGACATAAGCTTTGGCATTCTCGATGTCAAATCCATGAGGCCAACTTAAAACTGGTTTGGGATTTTCTGGCTTGTGAACCTGAAGGATGCATTCCATTCATACTCCCAAGCGGTGTTTCTTGGTTAATCGAGCTACAGTTTTCTCCTTTTAAAAAAAGAAGGGGGTGCGGGGGAGGTCAGGATATCTCTTATAATCACAAGACTTCAGGAATGAGGGACCAGTGCTACCCTAAAAACCACCAATGGTCAAAGAAGTTGTCTGTGCATGTGGAGATATTTTATAAGGAGATGCTGTTCCCTCTTCAAAGCCGGTAACTCCCCAGTTTGATTGTTGGGGCGTTGGATGCTCATGAAAAATGTCCACAAGGAAGTGTTTTCTGGGCAGAGCCTGAAGGGAAAGGAAAATGTGGACGCAAGGGGAATTGGGATCAAAATCCCATCTACCCACCGGGGGTAATAATAAATCCTGCGAATTAGCTGTCTGTTGTGGCTGTTGGAGAGGAGTGCTCTGTGCGAGAGAGGGTGTAACGAGGTGTGAATCTGTGGCATTAAGGCAATTAGCGTCTGATGGGCTGCCTCAGAAACCTTATGCAGCTATCTTTATGTGAATTCTTGCTGGGGAAGTGATGGGTCCGCCCTTGATGATTTTGGAGGAGTTGCGGAGCAGGCAGCTGGGATTGGGCTGCAGGACCAGTCTTTCAGTGAACGGGATGAGAGAGTTCGCAAAGTAAGCAGTGACTATTTCCTGTCCACAGGTTTTAAACTTTAGCAAATGGCAATTGAGTTCAGGGACAAGGTATGGACGTGGCCAGATCCTGAGATACTGCTTCAAGAACCACTGTAATGATGGATGTGATTTGGGAATTTCAGGTTGGGGGACTCGCCTCTGAGAATGTGAGATGGGTGGAAGCTGTGAAGGCCTTCAAACAGCAACAGAGCACCTTGTGTGGCGATGTCTTGCTGATTACAGCTTTCATCTCCTACCTGGGCTACTTCACCAAGAAATACCGTCAAGACCTCCTGGATGGAATCTGGAAGCCGTATTTGCACCAGCTAAAAGTAAGCCCTAATTTCTCTGAAAAGCCGTTGTTACTGGCATTAAGATGGCTGTAAATTCTGATGTCCAGAAGGCATGTCCCCAAGTAAGGGGATCCCCCAAATGAAGGCCATCCCCATCGAGTTGGATTGAGGAGCAGGACGTAGCCACGCTTGATTGACTCCTCTCTGGGGAAGATGTTGTGGTGTCCTTCCTCCGTGCAAGTGACCCGATTCTTCCACGTACAGAGGGAAATCCCCAATGCAGCAACCCGAGCGTGGAGCCCAGTGCCAATGCTGTGGAGCTTTAACCAGGAGTCAGGGATGGCCTAGAAGGAGGGGGATATTATGGAGAAGGGATTGCTCGGAGGAGGCAGAGCTCCCTGCCAGCTCGCTAGTAAGCTTGGAAAAACTCCAGATGGTTCTTCATGCTGGACACAAAGTCTGCTCATGCTGGCCATGCCTCTCAGCTGGTTTCAACCACGTCGTGCTGTTTGGACCAGATGGAGACTGTCGTACTTAGAACTTGTTTAATATTTCACTAATTTTTACCAGGTCCTCTCAAGCATCAGTAAATGCAAGTGCTTGATCTCCTGCAGGACTGAGCTTTTACACCTCAGCACCTGGACGTTATAAATCCCGGTGAAATGCCAAGAAGCTTTTAAAGAAGGTCACAACTGGGCAGTGGTGCCCAAATCGAAATGCTGAGAAAATCAGCAAGTTCCTTAGAATGAGAGAGGGAAAAAAAAAAAAAAATCATTCCATATTTCTTAATACTAATCCAAAAACTTAATTAAGAAAGGCAATGTTGTTCCAATAACGGCCTGACTCTATGTGTAGAAATTTCAAGGAAGTACCTGGGTTTCTAATGGGAGATTAAAGACCCATTTTGTTCAGATAACTGGCACAGACCGCTGTCAGGTTGTCACACCCAGAAATGGCCTCCCATGTCAGAGAAATGTTTCTGGAACTGCTAATGCTGTTTTGCAACACAACAGCAGGCTTACGAGGGTGTTAATTATATTCTGCCAAGCTGTTGTCTCTGAGAGCGTGTACATGGCAGAGCGAGAGCTGAACCTGCTCCGTTGGGCTGCGGCCGTTCCTGGTGCTTAGGGCTCTGCAGGCAAAAATCCATGGGATGCTCGCGTAATTTGTGTTCATTCACAAGAGGATTGGGAAACACTTAATAGGGGATCCAAACTGTCCTGCCGAATGGGAAAACGATGATAAATACAACTTATCAGTTTTTAATTAAGCTAACTTTTCTTGAAATGTTTTCCTTGCTCGTCTCTGGTCTATGTTACAAGTCACACTCGCTGCTTTTTGCCGACACACTATAGGAAGCGTTTCTCCTTCCCTCCCAGGTGCCAATCCCTGTAACTCCATCTCTGGATCCTCTGACCATGCTGACGGATGATGCTGATGTGGCGGCTTGGCAGAACGAGGGCCTGCCAGCCGACCGCATGTCCACCGAAAATGCCACCATCCTCACCAACTGCGAGCGCTGGCCCCTCATGGTGGACCCTCAGCTGCAGGGTATCAAATGGATCAAAACCAAGTACGGAGAGGACCTCCGAGTGATCCGAATCGGGCAGAAGGGGTAAATATCACCCGTATCACATAATAATACCTTTTAATGGTTATCTGCCTGTCGTATTTGATGAACAGCGTATATTTAACTGCAACCATCTGAGCCAATTACGCTGAGGAAAACCCTCAGATGTATTTGCGCATTAGCTGCTTATTCATTACCAAAATGATAGAGATTTCTCATTAAACAGAGGGTCTGTTTAGTGCTTGGCTCAGTTACCATAGAAACTCCTCTGAAACTGAGGATGGAGAGAGCTGCGTGCTGGAGGCTGAGCTACGTGTAGGGCTACGGCATCCTCCATCGGGCTTGTCTTGTGTGTCCTGTCCTGACTCAGTTTCACCCAGGAAAGGGAGCAGGGCTTAGAATCATAGAATCGCCAAATTGCCTGGGTTGGAAGGGAGGGCCTGGGCATGGAGGGTGAAGCTGCCATGAGGGTCACCAATGCCCTGAAAACCATCCGGGCTAACTCTGCTGCCACGCTGGCTCCAGCTCGGAGGTTCTCATTGCAGCACTCCTGCATTGAACCGCCTAAATCTGTTATGGGAAGGCTTCTTCGCTCCTGGCCCTTATCTCCAGGCAGACTAGTATTCTCCTATCTCACTTTGCACCTATTTTGACCCATTAGTGAGGAGTCCATCTGGGATGGAGCAGACCCAGAGTCAAATCCCTGCTTGGGTGCAAGCCCCGCGATTATTCTTTTAATACAGAGTAAAGCGTTGGCAACAGGCAAGAGTGACCCAGGCTTGATGCTTGCAAATTCATGTAGATTTGGAGATGTCTTGGGCTTGCCCAGGTTGTTTTGCTGGTGCCTCCTCTGCTTTCCTCATAGAAAATAACAAGAATTTATTAGACTTGATCTCGTGTGGGATGAAAATGGAGCTTGTTTTTCGTTAGAGCAAATTTCTGTTTCCTGGCCAACCTGGTCACTATGCCTTGCAGTTATTCAAAGCAGTCCGTGGAAAAGTAAGGATCCCAGAGGAGGCACCTAAATCCAAACCTCCAGGCTGACACAAGAGGAACAGACCCTGTGACGTTCGTATGCTGCCATTACAGCTCTCTGTGCAGACACAGCATCTCTCTTTCCCCTGCCCGGCCTGGCAGGGGCTCTAGGAGGGGAATTCAGTGTGTTGCTGTGATGTCTCGGGGCCGCTGGCTAAAAGCATGGTTCACTGCCCCGTTACAGCAAACGAGGGAGCGTTTCATCATCTGGGAAATGGTGCTTCTTTCCTTTCAACTGCTTTTTTCAACTTCTCTCCTCCGAGTAAGGGACATTTGAGCAGGTTTGGGTCCAGCTGCTGTCATTCTTTCTGGCTGTTTCTTTGTATTAGATATTCCTGGGCTCAGAAATATTGGGGCTGCTGGTCAAGGTTGGGGGTTGCGGTGTGCCAACTTTAAAGTTCAGGCCTAGAGGTCACTCTGAACTTCTTGTCTTAGATCTTTCTATCACCTCTTGAGGTCCCAAACTCTCTAGCTTAGACGAGGAACCTAAATTTTAGCCAGTGGGATGAGTTGAAGTGATTCATGCAACAGTGATGGTGTGATGGCACCTGGAGATCATCCTCACCGCCTGCCCAGGGCCCTTCTCTCCTCTCCGCAGAGGAGTTCTGTGAAGGGCAGAGCAGCCCTGAAGGAGAGAGCAGAAGCGCCTCATCCTGCCCTTCCCAGTACAAAGCATCCCAGTGCAGAGCATCCCCGTTCCACAGATAGCCGCTGGGCAAAGGGGCCCAATTCCCTCGTGAGGAAGGAAGCTGTCCTAAACGTGACCCTGAACCCTGGGCAGAATGGAGCTGAAACCTGCTCTTCTTCCTTGCTTTTATGCAAGATTAACTGCACCAGTGGGTTCTGGGGCAAACGACGTATGTGCTAAAAATAACCCCAAGCTATCCCATGTTTGTTCCCTGGTGCTCATGGTCTTTTCTGGGGAAAGAAGACACAGTTATTGCTTGCCCTTGGGAGATCTGAGACCTGATTTTCTTTGTTGAGCAGCCAAGACTCTGCCAGTGCCACTTTCTGCACCGCTCGTTGACACCATCTCACCCCTCTTTCTCTCTCACAACTGCTGGCACGTGTGTGTCCCTGCCGTCGCAGTGTGGGGCTCCTCTCTGCCCCCCTCGTGTCCTCCTCGCTGCAAAGCATCGCACCCCGCCTCGCTGCGGTGGGTACCAATGCCGTTCCCTCTGTTTCCCACAGGTATTTGGACACGATGGAACGGGCCCTGGCTGCCGGAGAACTGGTTTTGATTGAAAACCTGGAGGAATCCGTGGATCCAGTTTTGGGGCCGTTACTGGGACGAGAAACAATCAAGAAAGGAAGGTGAGCTTCGGGGAGGTTTAGTGGTGTGTGGGAAAGGGTTCTCGGCGCTGTTGTTCATTCTGTTCCTGGCCTCAAATTGCAGGCGTCATATAGAGCAGCACTAACATGCTGCCTTCAGAAGCGAGGACGTTCTAAATCAGGCAATCACAGGTAATACAGTCATGGGATGGCTTTGAAATAAACCTAGATTTTTCATTTTGTTGGACAATGTCATTCAAACCTCATGTAAAAGAGAGGTCTGTAATTCTCCTTTTGTAGAGTGACCTGAGTGTCTGTAATTGGCTATCCTGACACAGAGTTATTACCAAAATAGCTATTGCTGTTGTGATGAAAAAGTAACCTTGGGTTTTAGCAAATACTGCGCACGGCTTAGGGATGCAGCTGCAGGTTTAAGCATTAAGAATATATAAGTGCTTTTAATGAGGTCAGGTTCTTCATGGCAGCTGCCGGTCACCCTCCGGCCAAGAGGAGGTCAGCGAGAGCGGCAGCAAGGGACTTCACTTTTTCCTTCTTTCTGTCTGTAAAGCAAAACAAGCACATTTGTAGAGTGTGCTCAAATAATGGCAACCAGTAAAACCTTGTGCTCAGCGCTGAACTTGATCCAGGGCCTCTTCTGATGTCGTGTCGCTGGCTTTCGCAGTGGGGTCCTGGGCCTTTAGAAGGGTACGCGCTGTTTGGGCTTTTAAAAGTCTCTGCCCCCGGCAGCTTGGCCGCTCGCAGGAGCCTGGCGTGGGCTGACCTCCGTGCCTCGCCGCGCCGTCCTGCTTTCGGCTTTGTGCAGTAGGTAACAAAAAGCCCGTTCAGCTCTGCCTTTCACCCTCCTGGAGTTCCTTGAGGATCCTTTCCTTACTTGCCTAAAATATGCTAGGACGATGTACGCGGCCGGGAAGAGCAGGCTGCCTGGAAGGTTTGCAGGGGCAAACATCCTGAGAAGGGTGCCTGGCTGTGGGTCCCGCTGCAGGAGGGAGGGGTAGGATCATTTCGGAGGGAATGACGTTCCCAGGTGAAGGGGACAGGAATGTTTGGAAGTGGAATGGGGGTAGAGCAGAGGTGGGGCGACTCCTGAGCCCCCGGCGGTGGAAAACTCAGTCATCCCCTTTTGGGACTGTACGTCTCTGCTCTCAGAACTCCCTGTAAGATCACGCGTTTCCTAAGGAAGGGAAAATAAGTCATAAATCGAATAAAAAGTCCGTGGGTTTTGTGTTTTCCAGGACACAAGCCCAGCCCCACCCAGATGCTGGTAGTCCCCGAGCCAGAAGGTTTTTTTTTGAAGCCGGGGCTCTCGGCAGTATTCCTGGGTGCTGCCTGAGCGCGTTCTGCCTCGGCTTCATAGCGGTAAAAGCAATGGGGGTGGCCAAGAGGACACCTGGAGAGCTGCTGTTTGACTGGAAAGTGTATTCCGGTTCCCAGGATAATACCACTGTTCCCGTAACAGTCCAGCTGCATCCCTGAATGCATTTCCAGTTTCTCTTTTCCTCTGGTTGCCATGGGCTTTGTTAAACTTGGGTTCAGAATGTGTTGATTCCTGGGCTCTCTGTAAGTTTCTAGACTTGATGTCAGAAATGCAGACCAGGGGAAAATGGGGTTTTCCCGAGCGATGTTTCCCCTCCCAGAGTGGCCGACAGCCACTCTCCGGAGCTGGCCCACTGCTCCGGCCCGGTGTGACCACAGAGCTGGCATCATCTGAGCCAACAGACCAGGCAACGTTAGCTGTGGTTAAACAGCTAACATTTAGTGTTAATCACTAACAACGTTTGTGTGATGAAAGTCTCAATGCTGAGAGGCTTTTCCTCCATGTAACACCAACTTTAGGAAGTATCCAGCCTCTGTAAAAAGCAAAGGAGGGATCATGGCTGAACTGGCCATCCTGCTGCTGGAAATGGTGAGCCTTCTCAAATAGGGTCCAAAATTCAGGGACAAGTGTCTGGGGTTTTTGTCCTAAATCAGAAGTGATTCAGGTGTGTCCAATTTAAAATCCTTTTTGGTGTAATAGTGATTTCTGTGTGAAGAGTGCAAAGTCCTGTGCTGGTAGATGCCATTGACTGATACCACCATGTGTCTTTGGGCAAAGTGTCCTGGAAGAGCCGTGCGCTCACGGTCCTCTTGCTCTAATTTCAGGTGCATTAAGATCGGGGACAAGGAGTGTGAATTCAACCCTGCTTTCCGTCTCATCCTCCACACGAAGCTGGCAAACCCCCATTTCCAGCCCGAGCTGCAGGCGCAGTGCACCCTCATCAACTTCACCGTCACGCGAGACGGCTTGGAGGACCAGCTGCTCGCCGCGGTGGTCAACATGGAGAGGCCTGACTTGGAAGAGCTCAAGGTCAGTATCTGGCAGTTTACACTGGGAGCAAGTATAAATAATATTAATAATGTTAGTAAATAATAACAATTAGTAATAATTATTAGTAATAATAATAATTATCATCATCATCCCTATCATCATCGTCATCATCATTGTAGTTTAAACCAACTAGCATTTCACGTGCAGGCTCATCCTAAATTCGGGAGATTTCCCTTGAATGACAAACACTGAGGAATCCTTTTCCTCAGTCTTCTGTTTTCTTGGTATTTTGGGAACACTTAAACTGCTATTTCAAGTTGGTTTTCTTCTCCAAAAATTTGGGTAAGAATCTCTTTCTACTCTTCTTGGAAATGGAAACTGAGATTCTCATTATATCGGGTGTTTCTGGACTTCACAGATTTACTTTTGGAGGTAGGATTAATCTCACTTGATTTTAGGCATTTATGGTATAAGATTCCCACTGTAAATACCGTGAGGCTGGTAATGAAATGTTTCTGTTCTGGTTTTTCCTCCCACGTGTTTGTAACAGGCCAAAATGTTCTCTGTCTCTCTCTTTTTTAATAAGCATGGCTTCAGTTTCAAGATAATTTTTAAAAGAAAATACTTTGTTCTAATGGCACATTTCACAATGTAACGAAAACGTATAATACTAAATATTTACTGAGAGTGGGAACAAATTTACTGCACCCGTTCAGTCAGGCCAGGCCAGTTTTGTAATAATCTTCTCATTTAATGAGGTTCTCAAGTACGTTAGCTGTGCAGCGTTAATGATGCGTTTAGTTTTAACCAGGCTCATGTGCTAACGAGCCAAAACATGGCATCAAAAATACATAATGAACTGATTTAAGGTGTAAGCCATGGCGTTCTCGCTGGGACTGGGAGAGACCTCAGATCAGCCCCCCCGGCCCAGCCCCGGCACAGGCTCAGCTCCGGGTCGCAAACGCCTCCAACAGCCCCTTTCCTGCGGGGAATTTCACCCCAGGGGGGCTCCGGGGGGACCAGCGTTAGCAGAGCGGTGTTGGTAGCTGCCGTTAGGTGAAGGACTCTTCCCCTGGGCAGCATCGCTGTTAATGGGTGCTGTCGCAATAAGACAGACAAATTCAATGTCGTGCACAGTCACCAAATCCCCAATTAGACCCTGAAAATTAGTAGCTCGCGGTCGGCAGCGCTTCCCTCCCATCCTGTAACACAACTGTGTGTTCGAAACCAGTGAAAATGATGTGAATTAGGGACGGCGTCTTTGGAAGCCCCTGCTCCTTCAGGGCGGGCGGGCCGTGGGAGGAGGAGGTTGGGCGCAGGACCAGGGACACGTGTCCCCGGGGCGCTGTCACTGCCACCGGCTGGGGGGATGTGGGGCTGTAGACTGGCTTCGGAAAGCTCTGAGCAGGTATAAGTCGGCGTGGGACGTAATTTTCTTTTCCTTTAAGGAAACGGAAGACCTTTTTTCTCTATATCACCACAGCAAGATAATACCAGAGCCCACTCACTGCCTCCCTCCTCGTCTCCATCCCGGTATCAGATAGCAGGACGTGACCAGCCAGGTGCTCACGGTGGTGTCCTGCTGGATGGGGAACAGTCAGTCAAAAAAATACTTCCCTACTGGTGTGAAGTCGAAGAGTGGTCTCGTTAGGCATGGCGAGGGGCGCTGGGACGGCCGCAGGCGCGGTGACTGCTGCAGCCCTGGGGCTCCCTACCACCTTCTGCCCCTCGTCTAGTTACTGACGTGGAAAAAGCCACGAGGGCAGTTGTCTGATAGCTGGGGGGAGCTCCTTGAAGACACAGATTTGAATCTTTGGGTTCCCCAAAGGAGAGGCCGCTTCTCTAGGTGTGTTTTAATCCGTCCTCTCCACGCAATTGTTATTGAGCTCAAAATCTTGTTACGGGCAAAGATGGAGCACGCCTTATATGTGGAGCCTAGAATTTGCTGTTAATAACCTAATTAAAATTCATCAAAGAGCTATTATTAATCCAATTAAGATAACGCTATCATTTTTAAATATTTTCTCAAGACGGTCTGTTTCTGTAATCTTTCTCTTCATCGATTCCCAGTTATTCGTTGTTTCGGTTCCTTCTTACCTTTGAAGCTCTCCGTGGTTCGCAGGACGGCGCTGCTGTTACAACGCGTGCTCAGAGTCTCAGACCGCCTTTGCACTCTGCCGTCTCTTGGTTCCAGAGACAGATCAGTCTGCCCAGAACAACCCCTTGCTCTGACTCTACATTAAAGCCAGGCTAAACAGGCTGAGGCAGTAGCGACCTGGCTGTGAGACGATGCCAGCACAGAGAAGCTGAAACCGCTTTAGGTCATGGCAAGCAAAGCCAAGTCCTGAGCCCTTCCCTCTCAGGTCAGCACGAACCCTCTGGCCTTTAATTAGTCTCATTTGCAATTTCCTTTTGCAAGGATGACTGGGGTCCACGTGCTTGGTGGCGCTGCCCGTGGTCCATGCAGCCTTCCCAGGGCTGGTTTCAGGTATCTCCCACCTTCACCAGGCTTCGCTGTTTGGGCTGAAATGTCTCAAATGGCATTTGCCTCAAATTCATTGTCTGGTTGGTGCTGAGAAGCACCTTAGGAAGAATATTTTGGCAGCTGCGTCCCAAGCTGTAGGTGGATAAGCCGTGAGTTAGGGTCCTGCCTTGCTGATTCAGTAGGAGAAATCTGTGTGAAAGTCCCTGCGCATCTGGGCTGTGACGGACAGTGTTGAGGTTCTTCAGGAACGAAGGTGCTGTGCAGGAGTGGATTGAAAATGCAGGGATTTTTTTTTTTTTTTTTCCTCTGGTTTGTGATGTTAAAATAACCCAATAAAACCAGCAGCAAGGACGAGGAGAGGAAGGTGGCTGCTGCGGCTGGGCAAAGAAGGGGCCGGCAGCGAATCCTGCAAAACTGGCCTGTTGCTTTGGTGAACTTTTATTTTTTCGTGGAACAAAATTTCGAAGGCTCTGAGAGTAACCTGTTTCCCAGAAGTTGCGCTGTTATATATCGACTGTGAAATAACAGATAATGAGCTCCACTGCAGAAATAAGAAATGATGACCTTGCTACTGCTGGAAACAATAGGACGGTAAAGCTGCAACAGATGCAGGCTGTTGCGGGGAGTACACCATGGTGTGCCCTTCTGAGGGTGCGTTGCAGAAAGTGCCCGGTGAATACAAGCTATTGGAGCAAAAACCACACTCATCCTCGTTAGTAACTGCAGGGCTTACAGTCCGTGGTCTGGAATAATAGCTTGCAAAATGTCATTTTTGAAGGCATGCTGTGCTTGAGTGACAGGAATGCACAAAATTAGCCATGTTAGTTTTCTGTTTCAAGACTTGTAAAATATTTAGCACCGTGGGCAAACTCCTGTGTGTAATGCCTACAGAACAGGCCTTTAAAAACAGCCATTTCTGGCTGAAATGCCAATAAAAGGCATGCGTCGGTGCACACTGCTGAATACTTGGGTTGACATAAACGTGGAACGAGCGTGTGTGCAGCAAGTGTATGAAATTTCAGCCCAAATATTGAAAGATGACTTATTAATGGAAGAGTTAGTTAATCTGCTTGAGAACCTCTGACAACAGAGCAAACACTGTTGGCTCCCTTATGTACTGTGGGGTTGGAAGAGACGTGGGGTCACATTTCCCGTTTCTGAGGCACTTCCAGACCCTGTCGGTGGGTACGTTTTCCAAAAACTGCCTTTGGAGCATTAAATTACTTGG
Organism: Rynchops niger; assembly: GCA_013400035.1. Taxonomy (NCBI): domain Eukaryota; kingdom Metazoa; phylum Chordata; class Aves; order Charadriiformes; family Laridae; genus Rynchops; species Rynchops niger. The sequence goes on from VXBH01000722.1 coordinate 69,020, forward strand.
CTTATGGCACTTAATCTGTCACATGCCAGTCGTCGTGGCCCAGAATGTGTCTCAATTCCACGTACACCACGTCTGCTACTTCATGGAGCTGGCTATTTTTTGCAGGGCTGTAAAACACTCTTCTGCAAGTTACTTGAATTTCTCGGTTGTGTCACTTAAATACAGTCTGAGGATTTAAAACTGCGTGTCACACAGTAGTGTTTTACGTACCAGGGCATTAGCGACTGACTTCATTTATGTAGAGAATAGTCACCAGGCTTTTATCTTAGCGGCATCCAAATTAGATGCTCAGCTTTCCCACAGGATGTTTTCTGTGATAACGGTAAAAATAGGCGTTCACAATAGGACCATATAGCGGAATAACACAATATACCTGAAATCCAGGAAAGATGCCGTTTCCCCGAGCAAACACACAGAATAGGGCAATCACATTTCATTTCACGGGAGAAAGCCGATTCTGGAGGATCAGTTCATAAAGGAGGCAGATGAGCCTCTTTGTTTCCACCATGAACAGCGTCAATGACTGGTATTTCTGCAGAAGAGAGGAAAATGGAACAAGTGTCTGGGGAGAAGGAGGGGGCATTTCACAGAAACTGGAAGAATTTGCACTGTAATTCAGAAGATCTACCCTTGAAGCAAGGTGGCTGTTACTGGCCTGTATCGGCTTGGCCGCCTTTGTGCTGAGTTTGCAAATCCTTTGGCAGGAGGACTTTGTCTTTGCACGTGCAGCTCCCAGCACAGTAAGCCGCTGGTCCCAGTGACGCCTCAAGGCCAAACGGCAGCAGCGGTCAAGCGAGGCTGTGACTTTGCTCTCCATTCTGATCCTGAGATACGTTGTGCTCATCTCTGGAGCCAAGGGACCTTGCTGTTGTTTTTGCCATCAGGTTTCATCCCTGCGGTCCTTATTGCTGGGGTGACCGGTGGTGGTGTGTAGTGGCAGGTGCAGAGGTTCACCAGGAGCAGGGACAATCCAGGCTGACTTGAGCCCAATAAATTGATACTTCTAAGCCGGAGATGCAGGATGCTTCAGGTGGGGGATGAAGGTCTTTTCCCTCTGATTCATTTCCAGCGTTTTAGTACAGTCCTAGTGAAAGGGCTCAGTTCTCCTGGTGCTTTCCGTGCTGTTCAAGGTTTCTGTGAGTTGGTGGTTGGATACGGATTGAGGTTTAATAAGGCCAAGTGCCGGGTCCTGCATTTCGGTCACAACAACCCCAAGCAGCGCTCCAGGCTTGGGGCAGAGTGGCTGGAAACCTGCCCGGCAGAAAAGGACCTGGGGGGGCTGGTGGACGGCCAGCTTAACGTGAGCCAGCAGTGTGCCCAGGTGGCCAAGAAGGCCAACAGCATTCTGGCTTGTATCAGGCATAGCGTGGCCAGCAGGAGCAGGGAAGTGATGGTGCCTCTGTACTGGGCACTGGTGAGGCCTCCCCTCGAGTGCTGTGTCCAGTTCTGGGCCCGCTGTACAAGAGGGACATTGAGGTGCTGGAGCGTGTCCAGAGGAGGGCTACCAGGCTGGTGAGGGGTCTGGAGAGCAGGTCGTATGAGGAGAGGCTGAGGGAGCTGGGCATGTTCAGCTTGGAGAAGAGGAGGCTGAGGGGAGACCTCATTGCCCTCTACAGCTCCCTGAGAGGAGGGTGGAGAGAGGTGGGGGTTGGCCTCTTCTCCCAGGTGAATAATGACAGGAGCAGAGGGAATGGTCTGAAGCTGCGGCAGGGGAGGTTTAGGTTAGATATGAGGAGGAATGACTTTACTGACAGAGTGGTCAGGCACTGGGACAGCCTGCCCAGGGAGGGGGTTGAGTCCCCATCCCTAGAGGTGTTTAAGAAACGTCTGGATGTGGCACTTCAGGGCATGCTGTAGTGGCAGAGATTGTAGTTTTGTTTGGTTGGACTCGATGATCTTAAAGGTCCTTTCCAACCATGAAGATTCTGTGATTCTGTGTGATTCTGTGATCCCCAAAGCTCTGACCACCCCCTGGAGTCGCAGAGAGCAGGAGTAAGCAATATTGGACTATGGCAATTGCCATTTAGAAGCCTGTTCCCGTGCAAAGGTGGTTAATCCTTACTTTACTGCGTGTTTTGTGACTAAAACTTTCTGAATTTATTATTTTCAGTCAAGTCTCACAAAGCAACAAAATGGATTCAAAATCACCTTGAAAACGTTAGAGGACAACTTGCTCTCTCGGCTGTCGTCAGCATCTGGGAACTTCCTGGGAGACACGGTGTTGGTGGAGAACTTGGAGATCACCAAACAGACGGCTGCAGAAATCGAAGAGAAGGTACAAAGAGAGTGGTAGCCTAGAGAAAAGCATGTGCGTGATGTTATCTTTAAGGATTTCTGGGAGGAACGTAACTTCTTTACTCTGCCCATCTCTGCGCCTTCTGCTGAGTAGAGAATAGAAAGTGGTATAAATCGAAGTGCTCTCCATTCTGGACAGCTTCAGGCTATTTAGTTCTTTGGAGCGTTTGTATGTTAAACTGCCTATTTAAGACCAAGAGAAAAGATCAGCGCCTGATGTAAAAACAATAAAATTTACACACTGTATCAAGGCGCCTTTAAACTGTTCCAACGTAATCCTGAATATATCGCACTTCCTCAATTAAGCTGGGTTTTAGTACTGGCCGGGGACTGGAAGTTGTTGAGTTTGCGATCTTGAGTAAATCTGCAAGAACTCGGGTATTTCATTCCTTAGAGTATAAATCAGTGTTTGTATTAGCTGTGCAGTGTCAGCATTGCCACCCGCGGAGATCACCTTGCTGGCTAGATGGGCTTACTTAAATGCACAGTGGCTTCCCCGGCCACGGAGGGAACTTGAGACGTGTGGTTCTCATGCCGGGGTTGCAACAGGGCTCCCGTAGGGCCATTCTCAGCTGCTTCGATCCGCAGCCCTCCCATCTTCACAGCCCACGCTTGTCCTCTTCCAGCCCGCTGGCCCGCGCTGCCTGGATCAGGTACCCACATGCTGGGCTGGGGCTGGAGGTGCCTCTCGCTTCCCAGCACTGTAACCCCAGCGACCAAGGAACTAAGAGATCCTCCTCGTTAAAAATTGGAATTATTTCTGCTAGCTGTTCATGGTGCATCAGATGCATTCAGCTCCCTAAGCAGGGTTCGACTGAACCCCCAGAGGGGATGTTGAAGGGCTGTTTTGACCTGGCAAACTTGGCACCTCCCTCTTGAAGTAGGTGTTCCTGAAGTGCTTCAATTTCTAAACAGGTTGTGGTTGTAAAGCTGGTGACTGCCAGCTCTGTGGAAACAGAATTTTGGGGTTTGCACCTGTTTTTTATGCGTTTGGTACCCACAAGCTGTCTCAGGGCCCCGTTAGAGGTCCTCTTCTCAAGTCAACCCTTACTCTGTTCTTGGTCTGTCTACCCAAAGAAGAATGTTCAGCCAACATTTTCCTTCCTGTGGAATTCCTCCCTGCGCTGTTTATGGAAAACAACTGTCTTCCCCGCCTCTGGCTTTTATCTTACTAGATTTATTAATTGTTTTGGGGATGGGATATCTAAAAGCTGGTTGCCGAAGTCTAAGGCAGACTGCGGGCTCCCTTTATAGTCAGCGGAGAGACATGGGTGCTGCCAGAAGCAGGACTCATCTGATGTAGACGGGGGATTCATGGCCCGTGCAGCTGCTTGTTTCTGCAGTAGACATTGAAGCTGCTCTTTGGGGGCCTCAGAGTTCATCGTGGCTCCCGGGGGTGTGCAGACAGGCGAATCCCGCACATCCCAACACGTGTTGGTTGCACGCAGCAGGTTAAGGCTCAGTCTGTGCTTTGTTGGGAAGGTTTGATGTGCCCCAGCCAGACGTGCTCACACCAGCTCAGGTCATGGCAGAGGGAGACCGAGTGGCGCGCGTTTTGATGGGGGCTGTGTCATGCCCTGCTGACTTCTACAACACGTGCTGAGCCCTTTTCTGCCACGTGCCCACCGCATGCTTTGCTGAGCCAGTGGGACCAGCACCGGCTTGGCAACATGTGGCTGCGCTGCAAGACGCTGATTGTAGCCAGAGCCTCAAATAATCCCTGAGAGGCTCGAGGATGTCACTTCATGCTGCTGAAGCTGAATGAAAGAATGAGCAGGACCGAGACGATAATAGGGTAATGTATCTGCCAAAAGGATTTTCACCATGTCCGTTACAGCAGCTATGCAGGCACCTGGCCAGCAAGGTAGGGGTGTGTTAAACGTCGGTGAGGAAAGGCAGCAATAGCCATTATAAATTAGCAGTTTTCAGCCTTAGGGGAAGCTGCCTCTAGAGCAGTGCAAAGTCTGTTTGGCCCTGTGTTATTAATGACCTGCACGGGAGGGGGGCAATTAGCAGGAGAAACTCATTGATGAGAAAAACAGTTCTGGTTAGTGAAGAGCAGGGATGCTGGTGAGAAGCCTGGAGGGGGCTCGGCAAAACAGAGGATTGGGTAAATGCAGCTAAATGGAGAGTATGCCAGAGGAAGGGGGATGCTGGGAGCGGGCGGCCCGAGTCTGGCACTGTGGGCAGAGGGCAGAGGCTGGTCCCCGCAGTGGTCGCATGTGGGTTGCCCAGTGCTTGGCCTGACATCTTTGTGGCAGATGCAAGTGATTCTGGGGAGACCCCCCCTGCAGTGCTGCCTCCAGCTCTGGGGTCCTCAACAGCAGAAGGACACGGAGCTGTTGGAGCGGGGCCAGAGGAGGCCCCGGAGATGCTGGGAGGGCTGGAGCCCCTCTGCTGGGAGGACAGGCTGAGAGAGCTGGGGGGGGTCAGCCTGGAGAAGGCTCCGGGGAGACCTTCCAGCTCCTTACAGTCCCTCAAGGGGCTCCAGGAAGCTGGGGAGGGAGTTTTTACAAGGGCAGGTAGTGATAGGATGAGGGGGAATGGTTTTAAACTGGAAGTGGGGAGATTTAGATTAGACATGCGGAAGAAGTTTTTCACTCTGAGGATGGTGAGCCCCTGGCCCAGGCTGCCCAGAGAAGCTGTGGCTGCCCCATCCCTGGAGGGGTTCAAGGCCAGGCTGGACGGGGCTTGGAGCAGCCTGGGCTGGTGGGAGGTGTCCCTGCCCAGGGCAGGGGGTGGAACGAGATGATCTTTAAGGTCCTTTCCAACCCAAACCATTCTGTGATTCTGTCAGCCCTCCCCTGGGCTCGATTCACAAAGACGTTTTCACCATAACTTGGTTCTGTGTTTTCCTCCCAGGTGCAGGAGTCTAAGGTGACAGAAACCAAGATTAATGAGGCCCGAGAGCACTACAGGCCCGCCGCCGCGCGCGCCTCTCTGCTGTACTTCACCATGAACGACCTCCATGCCATCCATCCCATGTACCAGTTCTCTCTGAAGGTATTGTCCCCGTGAGCCATGGGAGGCAGTGCTGCTGTGTCTCTCTCGTACCGAGGTTCAAAGTCATCCTCTTGGGCCTCTTGGGGATATTTGAACTCCCAGACAAAAATCTGGCATCTGACCTAAATCATTCTGCTCATCTGGTTTTATGGACAAGTTTCCTGTTATGTATTGCTTTATATGGCTACTTAATATCTATTACTCTTAAATAGCGTTATGATAGTGTTTAGTGCACATTGGGAAAGATTTGTCCCAAACCCGCTGCAAACGCTGAGCAGAGCACGCTCATCACCGCCCTTGGTGGAAGGAGCAGAGCTTCAGTGGCACCTGCAGAGACCCAGGGAGGGGAGGTCGGGATGCCAGAAGAAAAGGTCCTTCCGTGGGCCAGGGGCCCTGCTCGGCTCTGAATTTGCCAGTCCAGCCCACTGCAGGTGGCCAGATTGGGATCAGGTTAGATGAGCCTTAATTAGCTTTTCCTTCATTATTTTGCTTTCTTTCTAAGCAGCTGAAGTCTGGTGGAAAGCCACAGTCTGACTTAGCGATGCGTTAACATCCTTTATCACTAAAAATCCAGGAAGTTTCTTTGCAAAGCAGAACCTTACAAGCCATTTCTTTCTTCCGTATTCACAAATGGGCTGGCAGAACAAGATGAGCAATGGCTTTAAAAATATCATATGGGGAAAAAGCCAACAAAGTACTTTTTTCTATGTATTTCATATATTTATGCGCAGAGATTTGGCACAGCATTTGGAGTCACTTGCTCGGTCAGTTAATCTTTTCTTGATATTTACATCGGTTCTGTATCTGAGATGTCATCCGAGTCATGACGCCTGTGCAGATATTTCATAAGCTAACAGGAATTGCCGCAGCCCTTAACAATTACCCCAGACCTTGGTGTTGAAGCAGTCCTGACTCCCCAAACAGCACAGTATTAAAATATCGCATCACTCTCTAAACACCGTCCTGTCCCACTGAGACCGCATCACCAGGCATTTGTTGCCACCTTCCGAACAAAAGGCGAGTCATTCCTTCTTCCATCTCTGCAGTGCAGGACGGGTCCCAAGAGCTGGGCTTTCAGGAGCTTGGATGCTTCCTACGTTACAAAAGCCTTTCAGGTAGTCAGCAGTGTGGTGTGAAGTCTAACTTTGGGTTGGTGTCTGTGCATGGTGGGTGTGCAGGAATAAGTAGAACGTGCGTGACTTGAACGGTCACCACCTTTTGGTAGGGACCCGCACCCAGGCTTATCTGCAGTCCGGAGGAATCATCTGAAGGGCTGTGTCTTTGCACTTCTCATGCTGTCTTTTGCCATCAGACAGACAAGCAAGACTGCAGCCTAAAATGTCCTGTAGCTGGCAGTCTCAGCTGCAGGCACGCTCATGAGGGCAGTATGAACACCCCAATGGGGGCCATGCTGGGAGAGAGACCACTTCTTGCCCTGTGCTCCTAAAATAAACGTATAAGAGACACAGCCAAAGGGTCTGTGCTCCAAAGGCCTTGCTACTTTTCTGTCTTGTCTAAATAGACTACCCTTCCCTGCAGAGCAAGCGTGGCTCTGTAGTACACAGACGTGGTACATAGAGAACTAGGAATGATGTCCCTCCTTTGGAGAACATTCCCACCTGGAACTGTTCTCCCCAGAACACCTGGAGAACATTTCCGACACGGCAGGTTGATTTCAACGTAATTATTACTGCTCATAGTGATGGGCCTGCACCGTCCCACTTACCATGTGGCAGCAGAGCCCAGTGGGAAGCCAGTGGCTTTTGTGGGAATGAGAGCATGGCCATGTTTTCCAAGTTTCTTGACTGTCTTTGATACACTACTGCTTCTCTTTATGGCAGGTGTCAGCAGACTGAGACAACGGAGCAGCTAGATCTTTAGAATTAAATATATGACCAGTAGTGACTTCGTAGTTCACGTCTTTGCTTGATGTTTGGGCATCACTTAATCAGTTGCTTTCTGTTCTGGAAGGAAGTGGGGTTTCTTTCAAGCCATGCCCTCTAGCTCTGAAGCCGCGTCCCCTCTTTCTCTGCTCTACACGTGCTGCCCAAGACACTGGGGAAGTCTCGGTGCCCGAGCAGCTTCTGAGGACCTACTGCAGTAGAATGAGAGTGCAGACAGTCCCTCGCCTTGGCAGAGTGGTCTCAATAGGTCTGACCAGTAGAAACCCAAGGACCTTTTGGGGTATTAATTGAAGAGTTCCGGACTTAATGTTTTAATAAATAGAAGACCTTTTTTTATCACAGGAGAAAGGTATTTCAGGGGATAGAGGGTTAAATGAGATGGCATCCTGGTCTAGGACTTCTTCCAAATGATTTCTTACCTTGACAAGTGACCTGGAAAAAGTAATTGAGAATATAATATTTTGAGCCTCATCCACAAAACAAGCTTTTATTTTTTGATATCTACAACTCATATGTTGAAATAAGTTTACCAGGAGAATGTAGAGAATATCTTTTGTGCAAGGGTGCCCTTTGAAAGATTCATTCCTTACATACGTAATAGACACAGGAGTTTCTGAGGTTTCACCTTTAATCTCCATCTTCTGTATTTTGTTTGTTTTATGTTTTCCAGTTAACATTAGCATTGTGTATAAATACATAGAAAATTATTGGGTGAAATGTTTTTATCTAATAAATTTTGATGACAGATCATAAAACATGGTGTAAGGATGCACCGAGATGTTTTTAAAATACACACAGCTAGAAGCTCCGGTGTCTATTAGAGCACACAAGATTTGTATGCTACTCCGCAGCATGTTTTAACACAATTTAAAGTAATGTTAAGCAGGAAAATGCGTTCTGCAATTATTTAATAATGCAGTAGGTATCAATAGCACTTTAATTTGTTGAGCCATCGTTTTTTTTTTTTTCTTTGGTAGAACCCTAAAGATAATGCTGCCAACACAGTGGTGCCTCATCCAGTTGGTGCTATCAATTTGTATCGGCCTGGTTATTTCCTATTAGCTGGGCACGGTGCATGAAGCCTTTGCATTGCTAATCAGAACTTAGGCTTTTTTTTTTCTTTTTCCACTTGCATTTGCATTTGATAATTTGCTAATGAGTTTTCTTTGGGCGGCTCTGAAAGTTTTTTTGTCTTTTCTCATTTAGATCAGAAATGTTGTTACAAGACCCCTGACTATCTTATGTAAGAGTGCCATTCTCGGTGCAGGCACCCATCCCTGAGGGCACTTTACTGACTGGTTAATCCCACTTCCACAAGATGAAGTCCTGTCTGCCCTTCTCGTGTAGTCCTTTGCTGAATCGAGACAGTAACGTACTCATGGGGCTCCGCTCTTGTGAGACCCCCCCCTGCAGTGCTGCCTCCAGCTCTGGGGCACCGACAGCAGAAGGACATGGAGGTGTTGGAGCGGGGCCAGAGGAGGCCGCGGAGATGCTGGGAGGGCTTTGGAGCCCCTCTGCTGGGAGGACAGGCTGAGAGAGCTGGGGGGGTTCAGCCTGGAGAAGAGAAGGCTCCGGGGAGACATTATTGCAGCCTTTCAGTATCTGAAGGGGGCCTACAAGAAAGCTGGGGAGGGAGTTTTTACAAGGACATGTAATGAAAGGACAGGGGGTTATGGCTTCAGAGTGAAAGAGGGGAGATTTAGATGAGATCTGAGGAAGAAATTCTGTGCTGTGAGGGGGGTGAGCCCCTGGCCCAGGTTGCCCAGAGAAGCTGTGGCTGTCCCATCCCTGGAGGGGTTCAAGGCCAGGTTGGACGGGGCTTGGAGCAACCTGGGCTGGTGGGAGGTGTCCCCGCCCAGGGCAGGGGGTGGCACTGGGTGATCTTTAAGGTCCTTTCCAACCCAAACCGTTCTGTAATTCTATGATTTTTTTTTGTATTTAGGGGAATTGTTGAAGCACTTGTGAAATGGGAGCTCTGCTTTCCTCTGGGAACACCACTGTCTTTTGGCTCAGCATTGGCAGAGGAAGCAGATTCTGTAATCCCTATGAGAGAACACATTTGGTCAGAGAAAGGTTTCCTGTATCCGCTGTGTCTCAATTCAGTCGGCCTGTCTCTGTGCTACTTTCTCAAGCCCAAGAGCGCGATGTCACAGGGAATGTCATTACGGACCTGGGAGCTCTAATTGACAAGCGGCTGAACAGGAGCCAGCAGTGTGCCCAGGTGGCCAAGAAAGCCAATGCCATCCTGGCTTGTATTAGAAACAGTGTGACCAGCAGAAGTAGGGAGGTGATTGTCCCCCTGTACTCAACACCTTGAGTATTGTGTCCAGTTTTGGGCACCTCAATATAAAAGAGATATCGAGGCGCTGGAGCGAGCGCAGAGGAGGGCAACGAAGCTGGTGAAGGGCCTGAAGAATAAATCTGATGAGGAGNTCTGGCTGTCTGTTCCTGAAAAAGCAGCTAAAGACAGAGAGAGGGTCTGGTCTTTCTCTCATGTTCCCCTGCCTCCTGGAGCTGGTGGGCCACACTGCTGGGCAGATGAGGATGCTTTGGTTGTGGCTCTAGAGATAAAGTGTCTGAGCCGGCTTCACTTACTGCAGCACTTCAGGTGATAGCCAGGAGCGTGCAAAGAGCATCTAGATACCACCGGTGTCCTTCTGTGTCTCCCCACCCAGGCGTTCAGTATCGTGTTTCAGAAGGCCATCGAGAGGGCAGCTCCAGAGGAGAGCCTGGCAGTGCGGGTGCTGAACCTCATCGACAGCATCACCTTCTCCGTCTTCCAGTACACAGCCCGGGGGCTGTTCGAGTGTGATAAATTGACCTACACCGCTCAGGTTACCTTCCAGGTAAACGTCACCATTTCGTGCAATTTGTATGCAAAGATTTATTTTACAGGTAAAGATATTGGCATGCAGAGAAAGCTCAAACTGGCACAGCTGCGGCCTTCAGCATCAGAGCAGCAAATACAAGGGCTGGGGAACCGATTTTCTTCTCTGCCTCTCTTGCTGATAACAGTCACAGATGCTGTGTTTGATTTGCATTATGCTGACAAATGGTTGTTTGAGAGTAATACCTGCTTGCAGGACCTGAAAACAAAAAGGGTAAAGCAAGCTGGTCTTGAAGGCTTATTGGTTTTGTCCAAAAGAAACATGTGCTATATCGCTGCTGTCTTTGTCTAGTATGTTAGTATAAATTTCAATCTACAACCTGAGCGAGGAGACCTTTGTATATCCCTATGCTGAAATCAGATTCAATCAATAAACAGTGCTTGCCATGATGTTGCAAAGTTGTTATTAAGTTTGGGCAGTGAATGACTGTGTAAATGCCCTGCCACGTAGAATGCAGACACGAACCAAGTTTGAACTGCTCAAACAGCGTGCACGGCTAGTCAGTCTTGATCCAGTGATTGCCCCAATTTTTTATTAATTCTACGTAAGAAAATACTATGTGTAAAAAGGCAAGTTTGTATATATATATAAGTATACACTCAGATATATACACACACACCTACCCTAGAGCAGGGTGGGTTTAGATGAGACATCAGGAAGAAGTTCTTTCCACTGAGGGTGGTGAGACACTGGCCCAGGTTGCCCAGAGAGGTGGGGGAGGCCCCATCCCTGGAGACATTCCAGGCCAGGCTGGATGAGGCTCTGAGCGACCTGCTCTAGTTGGAGATGTCCCTGCTGACTGCAGGGGATGGGACTAGATGGCCTTGAGAGGTCCCTTCCCACCCAACACATTCTATGACTCTATGATATATATACATATATTAAACAATGGACTCAAACAATACATGTAGTTAATAAATTGTCTGCATGTAAAAAGTCAGATGATATTTTGCAATATCAGCCTTAATTCTGACCTAAAGTGTACCTAAATTTTCTAGTATATATCTCTAAATAACGTGTTTAGGTGGCACACATTGTGCTTGTAATGACATTAAGCATTAAAATGGGTCACTTTAAGGAAAACCAGCACCCCCAATTTCAGTGTGTGGAGGTGGCTGGGTGATGAGGCACAGGATTCTCCTACAGGAAAAAGCACTTGGCTCTGGAACTGAGCGCCACATTGCCGTCCCCGGGGGAAGAGATGCCAGGCACACGTCAGCTGCCATTGCCCAGCAGGCCATAACGAGATGCAGTCTAGGATCTGTGACAAGGAATTAACAAACTCGCCACTCCAGCACTGCACTTTTGCCACCCGGAATTGATGTTCAGGTTTTTGGAGTTTGTCTCTGAGATTTCAGAAGTCTGGCCAGGCACTTGGAGCAGTGGCTCCAGCTGGGCTCCTGAGCGCCTACGGCTTTCAAGAGTTACCTGGAATGTTGCTCTGGCAGTCTTACTCCATGTGGTCCTGAAAGCCACCATGGGTGGTAAAAACATCAGTAGCAGCTGAATGGCCCAGGTGCTCTCCAGTGTTCGAGGCCTCAGAGACCTGCTTATTCTCTTGGTGTACATACCACGAGTTTTTTGTGTTTTTTTTTTTTTTCCTTTGTTTTGTTTTGTTTTGTTTTGTTTGTTTTAAACATTCTCCACTTATTTTCAAAATGGAACAAGACAGCGAGAGATGGACAGGACCTTGGTAGCGGGCCCTGGGGATGCAGGCTCTGGCTCCTTTCCAGAAAGTTATCTCTTCTTTAGCTGCAGATGTGAAGCTCAGGGACCTGCGGCACATCCCTCAGCCTGGGGCTCTGCTGGCAGGGACTTCTCCTCAGGGTGCTATCCGTGAACCTGGGTCACAGCCCTTGCTACGTGCTTTATCCAAACTTTGGTCCTCTTATGTTGGCAATCTCCATACTTGTTCCTAGTCTTTTTCTGGGAAGACCCAGAGCACCTCCATGGTATGTTTCATCACACCCCTCCAACATGGCACGCTCTGTACTTTTTAGCCACGCTTTTGGCAGCTACATGAGTTGAATAATTAATCTGCTAGAGTATGTTGCCGCTCTGTGTCCTGGCTGCTCAAGGATATCTTGTTTGGTTGGAATTACAGATACTTCTGATGAGTAAAGAAATCAACGCAGTAGAACTGGATTTCCTACTGAGATACCCAGCACAGACCAGAGTCACGAGCCCTGTGGACTTCCTGTCTGATCACTCCTGGGGAGGAATCAAGGTACTTGTTTCACCTGAACGGTGTGAAATCAGCATCCCTTATCTCCTCTACAGGCCTTTCAGCAGCCTTCAGGTTGGTCCTTATGGCCTTTGATGCACAAAGTACTGACCATACATGAAAAATGGCATGAAAATGCCAGAGAAATGGAGTTCTCTAAGGAGAAGACCAACCTTGTGGGCTCCTTGTGACTGTACCTCTGATGATCTGTGTGTCCCTGAGAAGGTGACATTTTCCCTGTGAGATTGAGGCGTCTCTCTCTGTAAGACAGGAATGAGAATTTCCTCTGGTTTTTGTGGTTGTGGGTTCTGAGGGACATGGAGATCTTCCCTGTATTTGGGAGGAGGGGAGGGGAGGGAGGCGGGAGCAGTGAGGATGGGGCCTCTGCCTCATTCTGAGCACGCACACGACCTAGCTCATGTTGGAAATGTCACAATCACATTTTCAGCCATAAAATAAGCTTGGAACTTCTCGCTAAAACCAGCCCTGCCCATCCTCTAAAAGGCGTATTTCCATAATAATGGAGGAATTAAAAAAAAAAAAAATCTACACCCTTTATTTAATCATCTTTTGTTCATTGGTGGCGTTCTGCCATTCAGACAGCAGCAGTTTTATTTTTGTTTCTCCTTTGAAGACAAATTAAACGGACACTTCAGGTCAACGCACATAATCAGGGGAACTCAGACATCAAGCCCATGAAACACGTGCTTTGCAACAGCAGATCTTGTCTTTGAGCTCTGCAGTCTGTATAGATTGGAGATGTACGTACATATTATTGCTTGAAATCTCAGGCTTTCTCAACTCTGCTGGGTCCCTGCCTTTGTTCAGCGTGGGGATATTCGGGATGAAAGGTGCATTTCAGTTCCTCTGGAGTCCTTCTGGGTTGGCGTCCCACTGCTTGGGAGAGTTCTGCACCCCGAAGCTTCTTTCTGCTTCAGTCCTCTAAGTTTCCTCCGGAAGGTGAAGTTCCTTCCACCATCGCTTTCAGAGGTTTTGGGCTGATTCTAATTTTGGAGATGCTTTTGTGCATCTTGGGAAACATATTACTCTTGCAGTGCCCAAGGATGCTTTCGGTCGTCCTGCCTGCAGGTGGCACGTTCTCCAAGCAGACGCCTGAGTTTGCAGTGAGTTTTCTTGGCGAGATAATCCCCCCTGTCCTGGCCAGTTCCATTCAATGTGGGGGAAATGGCCTTTCATGGTCCCTGTGTGCTTCATCGGGATTGTTGCAACTGCCTCGCCACTGGGATGAAGTTGGTACGGTTGCCAGCTCAGGGTCATAAACACCAGAAGGTGCATCAACGCCCAGTTATTGGTTCTTCAGACTTTATTCTTGCATCACTATTTGACCTGTGCAGGAGAACAGGCATTTCTGTGTCAAAGTACTGTGTCAGAGCCTGCTATGAGACCAGCAGTAAGGAACGTCTACTCATCAGAGCTCCAACACTGTCAGTGCCATCATTGAACAAGATCTTCACCTCCACTGCTAACTATGTGCCCCAGCTTTGTCCCCACCAGCAGCCTGTGCTCCGTCATCCCTCCGCCATCCCAAACTGTTGCAGGGCTGGGTGTTTATCGTGTAGCCATTGTGTGCGTGGAGTAGCTGGAGACTCGTCCGGAGGTAGGCAGGAATTGAGAGTAGACTGTCTCCTGCGGTTCTTTGCAATCACTGATTCTCTTTGAGATGAGCCCTTCCCACCCAGCTTCCTCTCTCCCACGGAGTCCCCTGGGGTTTGTGGTTGAGATGGAAGCTACGCGATGCCAAGAAGATGCTGCTCAGCATCTACCCTTCTGCTGAGCTGTGAGATGGCAGGACATAAGTGTGTCTGAGTGCGCTGCACGTGTCAGGTGTCTTCAGCCTCGGCGTGCATCCGCTGTCCCCATGAACTGCACGTCTCAAAGAGCTGCAGTCGCTGGTCTGCACTGATCTGCGCTGATTTGATGCATTTCAGGATTTTCAGATAGTGAATTCTATATTATCAGATACTGAATATTCTTCAGATTGTCTTTCGTGGTGATTGTAGTATTGATTTTACTATAAATAATATGGCTGGTGTCAACTTTATTGGTGTTTACGTTCTATTAATGTGTGTTGGTTTATTAGCCTTTGCATTTTGGGCAACTCCAGTTACTTGAGGCATGGTTTTAGTACAATCACATTCTGTCACAGACTGCTATAATTAGGTTAATTAGTCATGGCTTCTATACAGCTTATTAGCAGGCTAAAATCTCCTTTTCTTTCATCAGGAAGATTAAGTACTGTAATAAATTGTTTCTTCAACAAAGCTTGAGCAAAGTACATTTCAGATTCATATTTCAAATTGGAAGTGGAATTTAGCATTCTGCTAATTTTTCACAGAAACGTGGAAAATGCTCCTGCACAAAGTCCTCCTCTTGCCAGGGGTTTCAGGCCCAGACAGTAATGCCAAAAGAAATCAATATTGATATTTGTGGCCCATTCTGTGCCTCCCATTTTGGGCACATTAACTTCAAGGGAAACCTCATTAAACGTTGAGGACTCTGGGCATGCAAATAGCCTTGTGTGCCTTGGCTTGTTATTTATTGTTGTTGTTTGATTAATAATATATATAGGCTAACAGTCCATTGCCGTTGTGCAGCTCATGATGCTGGGGCATCTGACACACGTTTATGATTTAGTTTTCCAGCTTCTTTCGGTAAAAAGTTCAGTATAAAGTTTCCCCGAGCTTTTTGCTGCAATGTGTGTGCCAGGGAAGCTCAGTATTTACCAGTGAGCGAAGAAAACCCCGTACCTGCCCAGAAGAGCACCATTTGTAGGGAAGGGGTAATATCTTTTATGAGATCTGCTGATAGACTTGGAAAAAATAGCCAAGTTTCAGGCTTTTTAGTGCTTCTTCAAGTTTGATACAGGAACTGGATTCAAACTAAGTACAGGTAAAGAAAAACTGCTCTGAGCTTAATTTGATTCTGTTCATCTTTCAGCCTATATGGGGGGAAAGCAGCACCGGCGCAGGCGCGTTGGTGAGCTCGGGAGCAAGGGGAGACGTTAGCAAAGGACACGGTCATTAGCCCCAGTGTAAATGCTACCTCCGGCTCATTGAAGGGTTAGTTAAGAGCAGGAAGGGGAGAAAATTGTGTCATTTAATGAAAGCGGTGCCTTTGCCGAGTCCCTGGCTCTGGTGTTCAATAGAGTTGGGTTCTAAGGCCCGTCTTTTGCAGGTACTAAATAGTGATCTCTTGAGAAGCCAAGAGTATTATTTTACTCTTGATGAGGTTTTCTGTCTTTTTTTCAATTTCCTTTATTACGGTATATTATACCTTCCTCACCCGCTGTGTTGCCAGTACTTAGCTTGTAAGTTTTTATTTCTCTTGGTACTTCTGAAAAAGTTCTTTGCGTGCACGCAAGATTGTCCATTTCTCCTGGCTTGGCTGTTGGTTACCTTACCAACAACTGTGTGGAGACACCCTAGACCACACAGGTACAATGACGCTATTGCTTGAACTGCACAGGACGTCAGGGCACTGCCATGTGCAAATGACCACTTTGATATTCTTGTTGCAGGATTGAATTTAGCATAGAACCAGTGTAGAGGTTTTCTTCTGTAGGGTTTTCCCCCTATTTTTTTCTTTCCTTCACTGGAAGGTCTCCAGTGTCATAAGATGAAGGTGTTGATACCTAGATGGGAGATAAGTAATGTCTGAATTGAGTTGGGTTTTATGGTTTCTGGGTCTTCCAGGCTATGTCTGGATGAACAATTGAAATGGGCCACACAGCACAGCGTGAAACCATACAGTGAAACTCTCTGCGCCTCCCAGACCAGAGAGACCTTGTATATTGTTGACTATGGACAGGCCCTGGGGTGTCCTACCCCCCGGGCTATGTCTGGGCGTTTTCGAGAGCAAACAAGTTGGACAAAAACCAAACGGGAGCCAGCAACATACTAGCAAGCTATGTGCCTCATGGTGAGCTGTGCCTGGACCTCTTCTGTAGCCACAGATTCAGGAGGAGATCAGCAGGCCAGAAAAAAAGTGTGCATCTTCTCCTCACTGTACAGGTCTACTGGGGTCTGAGGCAGGCATATAGAAACTCCTTCTCCCCATAGTCTGAGACAGTCTTGCTCCGGAACAGCCTTACAGACGCATGAGCGAGGTTGTAGTCCTGAGCTGATGCAATCTGTCCATCAGTAGCTTATTAGCTTGGGCAGAGCCTCACAGGAGGCATAGTTAAAGCATCTTCTGGGCAGTGCCCGGTGCCAAAAGACCGTGCTCCTGTTTCTTAGGGGCTCAGCAGAGCAGTTTGTATTTGCCTAGGAAAGATCATATGAACGTACCCGAAGTCAAGCTGGGCTCTTCCAGAGCTTCACCACTGCTAATGAAGGTCATGCCCTTATGGGATTCATTTTCACAGTTGCCTGTGTCAAAACCAGCCCTTTTTAGAAGGCGAGGTGGTTCTCAGGCCACTGAGACCAGCTGAAGGTTGGGCAAATGGATTTCCCTGTGACCCTGGTGATCTCTGCCATGAAATTCTCCCGTGCTCTGACTCCCTCCATGCCGTGCCCTTCCTGGGGGAGCCGTGTCCATGGTGCCTCGTGGCCCTGTGCCTCCTGCGGAACTGCAGTCCCCGATCAACCCTGCGTGGATCCGGCTCTCACCGCGGCAGCCTGTTCCCACAGGCACCTCTGGGTCTCCTTCGCGCAGATACTCATTTTCTGAGCCTGATTTTCTTTGTGATATTTTCTGCAGTGCCTCTTCACTGCTGAATGCAGATGTGTCCCGTAGGATAAGTGAAGCTAGTTAATATACAGCAAGAATACACCTGGACAACTTGGATTACTTCTTCATCCCAATCATTTCCCTCATCTTTTTCTGAAGAGGAAGAATTTTCATTATGTAGATATGAAAACGCTACTGAAAGGGCATTGTTTAATAAATGTGATGTTGAATAATGAGCTCTAAATACCGAATTCAGCTTTCGAGGAGGAGAACAGCAGTAGACAAAGTAGTATATTAACTCCATATTTATAATTTTGCAGAATGCAGATGATAAGATTGCATGTGTGGCTTATGAGATAAAATACCAAATCATATATTTTACATTTAAAAAAAAACGGGATTTTTTTTGACAAAAGAACAAAATCTCTCTTCCAACTTTCACTTTTTTGTACTCTTTAGACACTGAAATTTTTCATTCTTGTCAAAGATTCATTGTGACACAATCTGCTGCCTATATTGTGTTCTTTGTGCATAAGCAAGGTCCTTTGATCAGGCTGGTCAGATATGAAAGGCTTGCAGCTCCCAGCTTTCCATGTACATTCAGAATTATTATTATGCCAGAAAATCATAGTCTTAATTAAATCTCTTCCATTAACTCAGTTCTTCAGATGTAGAGCCTTTTAGCGCATCTTTGATAGAAAACATTGATTATGACACTTCGATGTGCGTTTATCTGCTCTCATCTAGAAGTTTCCTAAGGACATTCATCCCCCCTCACCAACTATCAAGTCTCAGAGAAACGTTCCCAACATCTCACAGAAATACTGCTTGAGAACGTTCTACTGGGTTTTTTTCCCCTTTTCTTTTTCAACCTGCTGGCTAACGATCTGATGTTTATCTGAAATACAGCAGAGATTTTGATCACATCAAATATTTAAAGGCATACTTTGTTGGTTTGATTGCAGAGTGGAAATTGAATTTTTCTGGATGCCTCTACAGCCTGCGTCTTTCACTCTCAATCCACCCGTGACACAAAGCCTGTTGTCAGCTGGTCAGTTTGATTGTAAAAGTTCTTTCAGCCTCTAAATGGAAGGAAAGGGGAGTAATTGCTTCATCGGAGATATCTTTTGGATATCAAATGTATCTTTTTTAGACATTGTGTATCTTTTGAAGTCCTATTGCATTGCTTAAAAAAAAAAAGAAAAAAACCCAGTTGCAGTGGACTCCTGAAAATACGTGAGTGGCCTGTGGTCCCAGGAGTGACCGCAGAGAGGTCTGATGGCTGAGCTCTGCTAGCAACCAAGGGTGTGCAAGGACTCATCCCATTCTGGACATGATGTACTCTACCTAGACGTGTCAGATGCTTTTGGAAAGGCAATGAAGGCAAATGGCTTGGTTTTGGCTCCTCTTTATTAGTTCTTCCTTTTAAGCCCAGATCTGCCATAAAGGACCTGTTGGAGCTCCTTGTTTGTGTAACACAGTAGAGCCCATCAGTGTTTCCTTTGCATGGCAGTGTCGGCTCACATGAGCAGCTGTGAAGACTGCAGATTAAGTGCTTGGCTAAGTTTTGACTGGGTACAATCTCTGGAGCCCTGATGGTAACGCCAAGGCTTTACCTATGTTGAGGCACACGAGATGGCCTCAGTGGAGGCACTTGTGGTCTGTGTATCATCCCCACTGTGTGACCACAGGGCACCAAGGGACCACAATATCGCCAGTACCTGAACAGGAGCATCCTTGTGCAATGAATAGAATCCGACAGAGCCATGGGGACAAGCTTTTCACTTCACTCGGAGTTGGCCAAGCCTCTGCTGGAGTCTGGTTTGATCTTTGCGCATTGCATTTTAAGAAAGATGTGGACCTTCTGCAGGCAGGGTAGAGGAGAACAGTGAGAAGCGTCAGACACCTGAAAACATGACTGCGGGAAGAGATTGAGGAGAGGGAGAGGGGGAAGGATTAGGGTCTCAAGATTGAGGGAACAGGAGGGTACGGTCCTCAAAAAGTGTCCTCCAGCAGGGAAAGAGCAATTGTTTTTCTGGATCAGTAAAGGGTAAAGCAAGATGCATCTCGAAGTACTGACAGAAAGATTAAGAATCATAGAATCATAGAATGTGTTGGGTTGGAAGGGACCTCTCAAGGCCATCTAGTCCCACCCCCTGCACTCAGCAGGGACATCTCCAACTAGAGCAGGTTGCTCAGAGCCTCATCCAGCCTGGCCTGGAATGTCTCCAGGGATGGGGC
>VXBH01000722.1:89748-110296 GCA_013400035.1 Rynchops niger
CCCGTTGTCCCCCAGGACTCCCAGGTCTCTTTCCACTGAGCTGCTCTCCAGCAGGTCACCCCCAACCTGTCCTGGTGCAGGGGGTTATTCCTCCCCAGGTGTTGAGTTTCATAAGGTTTCTCTCCGCCCAATTCTCCAGCCTGTCCAGGTCTCTCTGGATGGTGGCACAGCCTTCTGGTGTGTCAGCCGCCCCCCCCCAGCTTTGTGTCATCAGCGAACTCGCTGAGGGTGCACTGTGTCCCTTCATCCAGCTCACTGATGAGTATTTTGAAGAGGACTGGACCGATCCAGTGGAGCTGTCTATAAGAACGTACTAGTAGGTAGGACTTGAGTGCGGGAACCATTGCTTCCTGATTCATGGGAATTTTCCAAGAAAAGGTAGCGAGATCCAACCCATCACCCCTCAGACCACTTCTGTCATACAGCCACAAGGTGTCTGCATTTTGTGATGCTCTAGGAAGGCTGCTGCATATAAACAGAAGGATGGTTTTGTGTAGTGTCATGGCATGGCACTACATACTCTTTAACCCCAGTAGAATTTAGATGTGGGGGAAACGCAAGGGGGAATTTGAATGAAGACAGGGGCATGCAGTGCAGTGAGCTTGTCAGTCAGCTTTTATGAAAGAAATAAGGAGGATTAAAATAACATTTTTGTGTTGAGAGGTGATTGAAGTTTGGCAAACCCATCATGTCTTTATTTTTACCTTCGGTAGAGATTTTTCTTATGACCTGAATAATTCAGGTAGTGCAGCTAAACAGAAAATAACACCTTCAGTGAATGAATAATACAACCCAAAACCTGGTAGGGGAAAGATGGCACATAATCCATCATTTTCTACCTGAATCCCTCAAGTTAACAGTAGTATTCAAATGGAGTAATTCATCTGCTTATACGTCTGTTTCCGGAATGATCCAATCTGTCAGTTCAAGCCAGATGCAGGTTTTACCATTCTTCCAGGACCTGTCTTTCTCCAGCTGTGGGGACGCTGGTTTTCCTAACAAGATTTGGGCCACCTGCAGAAAGTGAAGGAAAGAAATTATGAATATTTGCCGAAACCTGTATAGGCAGAACTTGCAGTGCACATAGACACTGCGAGGCCTGTAGAAAGTGTTTTGAAAACGCGTGAGGTTGTTCCCAAGCACCAGGTGTTCGTACGGCTGCGCTGTTTTAAATCTGTCGCAAGAGTTCACGCAGGAGCTGATTCGCGCTCTACAGAGAGACAATTGGGGTGCTGGCTGGTGGTGGGACTTTCCCGCACCTCCCTGGGAACCCGCGTCCCTCAGGTCGGCGAAACCCAGCTCCAAAACATGCAGCCAAGCCATGGCGACAGCAGCACACCTCAAATGCTTTGAATTACTGGAACGTTTCTAGACCTTGGGTCGAATCCCAGTGCTGGTGTTGCAAACGTTCAGTTGAGCCTGCATAGCTTTGCTGCACGCCTCACCGGACGCCTGAAAATGATTCTCCTTCAACTGTCATTAGTGTTGTGGCTGCCCCATCCCTGGAGGGGTTCAAGGCCAGGTTGGCCGGGGCTTGGAGCAACCTGGGCTGGTGGGAGGTGTCCCTGCCCAGGGCAGGGGGTGGCACTGGGTGGGCTTTAAGGTCCCTTCCAACACGAACCATTCTGTGATTCTATGATTAGCCTGCGGGCTTGGCGTGCTAAAAGCGTGCCCATCGCTGCTGGGGACACCCCTGCCCACTGAAACCCTGCCAGCTTCTGCTAATGATGTCGTCAGGCGGTGCCTCTCCCAGAGCAGAGTCCCAGGGTGGATCACACAACTGCCGAGCACCGTCAGCCTTTGTGGTGGAGCCTTAAGAACTGTATAACGCAATTCCTAAAAGCACATCTCCTTAATTTTGTGAGTGAAATCACGTCTAATCGTTAGGATTTAATCATCTCGCAGATTATTAAAACTGTGAGAATATTAAATATAATTTCTTTGCACTGTTGTCAAGTTGTATAATTTTTATAGAGACATTTGATGTTCAGTATGTTCCTTATAGACGTCTTTTTTAAAAAGCAAGATATATAAGGAGCTAGGACTGAAAGTATGAATCAGGTATAACCCGAAGACTCAAAAAGTAAGGGTAGCTTAAAAAAAAACCCTCACTTTTTTTGGTGGTGTTTTTTTTTGTTTGTTTGTTTTTTGTTTTTGTTTTTTTTTTGCTGTGACTTTATTATGTCTTTTTAGAAACCAGTCCCATGGCTGCTGGGTGACTTGGTAAATAGGTTTTAGAAGCTCGGTCTGGCAACACTGGTTTTGCTGGCACTGTATTATTTTCCACCGTGTTTTTGTCAGCAGAGCAGGGTAATTAGGAGCTGTTTTGATGTCCCTTGGCCCAGAGCTGTTCTCGAGTCAGCTCGCTCTGGGGCGGGGTATTTGAAATTATGGAAATAGTTTAAAATAAAAAAAAATCCTTTTTTTAAAGAATAATGTCCTTTATAGCTGAGGGGAAGAAAACATGGAGATAATATTATTTCTTCTTTTTNTAAAATCTTATGAAGGAATGCCAAAACTTGGGGCCAGTTTTGCCTGGATGGTATCCTTAGAATAACCGCCTTTTAGTGATAAAAGCACAATTTTTCTCTAATAAATTTACAAAAGCCTGTTGTAGCATATCTGGCACTGGGAGATAAATTGCATGCAGCAGCAATGACACCAGACCTTTGAAGTTGTTCTTCTCACTGAAGGCTCAGCCCGTCCTCCGGAGGCGGCAGGCAGCGAGGAGAGGCTGAGCGTATCCTCTCCCGGTTGTGCCCATCTGCTGGGACTTGTCCCTGGCCCTCCGTTGGCTCTGGAGGGCCGCGTGTCGGGGACACCCTGTGAGCCCACCAGCGGGTGCTCGGCAGCGGCGATGAGCGATTTCTTCCTCCGAGGCAGTGGCTGATACGCGGCGTGTTTCCTGCAGCTGTGGGGGGAGAGCGAGCGCTTTGCATTTGCGAAGGTGTGAAATTCGCGGATCTGCTGACATACCGGCTTCCAGTTTCGAGCTGGTTCTGACTTGGACGAGAAGCTGTCAAAGAAAAAGTGATAAAGCGAGTTGTCTGTGATTCAGTGAAAGGAAAATCATGTTCTCTGAGAAAACAATGATCCTCGCCTTGACATGGTGTGAAGAGACCTGTTTTGCTGGCCAAGTCTCATTTTGAGATATAAACTCAAGACCCTCCTGTTTCCAGCCCTCGGAGATGATTATCGTGTGGGTTGCAGAGGCAGGAACTGGAGTCCTCCAGCCCTTTTGATGGTATTTTATTTTGATCGATGTTTTTTGTCTCTCTCAATTTCCATGACAACTCTAATTGACAAATGTATTCTTCATTACGTTGACAAAAATAGCCACGCTACCCAGGTTGATGTGTGGCGCCCATCTGCTGTCCCTACGTACCATTCCTGCTTTTACTCCTGCTGCTTGGAAACAGGGATATATTATCGTTGGTCTAAGTTTCTTGGAAAATTTCACAGCAGAGGTATTGACAAGCACTTAATATTCACAGAAAGATTACTGATGGAGATAGCTTTCACTGCACCGGCTTTTAAATAGCAGCTTCTCTTATTAATACCATCACTCCTAATAAATGCCATTAAAATTGTTGCCTAATGAAAATTTTAGTGTTAATTTATATAATACAGACTTTATACGTGCAATTAGAGCTTTCTTGGTTCTGCAACAAGTTGTTCAGGGAGAGAGAGACTATCATCTCTGGTTACGTGTCTGTCATTTAGTAAGAAGAAAGCAATTTTTCAGAGTCTCCCTTGTTAGCAGCTACCGAGAGACTTCTCGAAGCAGCAGCAGCCAAAAAGTGGTATTTTAAGGAAGCCGCTTCAAAAGACAGCAGTGTTAAGATGTTTTATATAAGCACTTGCACTGATGAATCCACTGCATTCAACATTTGCCATTGTATTGTGTTCAGCTATGAGAGGTGCATCAAATACATGTATTGCTGCAAGGAAGGAGGTTTTGGCAGATCAGAATACATGGCACTGGTCCTGAGATACGTGGCATTGGTCCTGAGAATTTCTGTTTCGCGCGTTCTGTGCTCTGGTTTCGAGTTTGCCGCAGAAAGTGCGATATGGCACTGAATTTGGAGCAAGTTCCTCTGTCGCTGACATTTCTCCGTGTCGGTGCTAATCCACACGTGGAAACAACATCTGTTGAATCACCGCTTTGCTCACGCTCTTCCTCACGGTGTTCTCAGGCTCCCCGGGAGGCTGGCCTGGAGACAGTCAGCGCTGAGTCGACTCAGTCCATGCTGCCGCTCTCCAGTGCTATTGCAAACACTCTGCTCTTACCCGTGCCCTTTGGGGAGGTAGTGAGGAAACTGTGACTCCGGGCAAGGCTTGATGTGTTGCAGTAGCATTTACAGTAACACCGACAAGGGCTTCTCTGCCTGTAGCTCTACGTCTGGCCATGGAGCGCGCGACCTGGGAGGAAGGGTGGAGGGGTTTGTCCAGTTACGAGATGACAGAGCCAAACTCTCCTTGTTATTGCCAGTGAGTGTAATAAGGATCAACCGTGACAAACTGCAGGTAGGGAGGTTCAGCTTGAACATATTAAAAAAATATAATCTTCTTTACCAGACGGATAGTGCAGCTCCACAAGAGAGGCTGAGAGCGCTTCATTTTCGAGCTCAGCATTTTGGTAGACAGAGCCATGGCTGACCTGGTCCGGTGCCGGCTGTAGTCCCAGCCAGAGCACCAGGTTGGACTAGGCACCTCCAGAAGTTTCTTCCAACCATTGCTTCTGTGATTCTGTGAGTCGCTATTCAACAAATGTCCCAAGTCTGTGGCACCCACTGGGAAGAGCTTTATAACCTCATTCTCTCCATGCTCTACAGGTGTTCCCGCTGGTAAAAAGGTGAACTCGTTTGTTATAAGAAGCCCCTTTTTCTGATGCCTTCCTTCCTTTTGTTTGCTCTAGAAAGACCAAAGTTTTACACTGCTCCGGTCTCCTCCTTGGGGAGCCTTTCCCTAGGGAAAGCGTATCTCCTGCAGTTCTCAGAGCGGAGTGACCCTCGGTGTCTTCTGCCTCATTTGCAACAGCACCATGTCCCGGGCAATCTCTCAGCACTTCTCGGGGCGTTTGCATGACTTTCAAAGCCCTTTGGCAAGCGCATATTTTTTTCAGTGGATCTGCACAAGGTGTGACACCAGCACTTTTCAAGGAGCTTTCTCCATTGCTTTCCATGGTGGGATGTGAGCTGGAGCATTAACGGTGCGGAACACCTCTGCCCATCAAGCAGGTTCTGCGTCCCTCTGAGTGTGTCCTTCTCTTCCTAGAGAAAATAGTGTGTCCCTGCCCAGGGCAGGGGGTGGCACTGGATGGACTTTAAGGTCCATTCACTGCCTTTTATACTTCGCTTGTCTTTTCCACTTCAACTGCTTAGAGCTTCAGATTATGCAAAACGCCCCGAAGATGTTTGTTTCAGCGAGAATTTTGCTTGAAATCCAGAAGAACCAACCTTACAAGCTGTGCCGTACGTTTTGCCACCACTTGTAGGAAACATAATTTGGAGTCTTTACTTCTCTGCATAACAGTTATAGTTGCCACTTTCTAGCTACAAAATCTAGCTACATTTTGATTGTAATTATTTATTTACTGCCTTGCTCAGATGTTCTCTGGGACATTCTTCAGCTACCTGTTTCTGCTACAGACTTGTAGCACCGAGAAGTTAATCTTTGTGTGCATTTGGCGAGTATAAACCTCAGTGATTTGACTTTTAGAACGGCACAGTATACTGTGCATGCCTGTGCAAAGAAAGCACCCACCCGTTTACAGTCTGCACTGGGTTTATTGGGATTCCTGGCTCCGTGGTCACCGCGACTGCAGTCTCAGCGTTGTGGTTTCACCGAGTGTGCGCACCAGACTGTGCAGACAGAGAGGTGTGTGCAGGTGGGAACAGGGAGAGAAAAATAACTGCATGTGTATAAAGATGAAGGTAATAAATATTCCAACTGTGAAATCCCTTAAAAAAAAAACCAGTTTTGGTGAGCGTGGCATGCCTGAGTCTCTGTTTAGCTTTGGATACGGAACACCCTGGATAGAAAAGCAGATTTTTCCATCGGTTGTTGTGATTTTTGCAGCACAGTTCTCTTTGTGCCTGTTGAAGCAGGAAGGAGACTGTTTGCAGACTTGCACCCCACGGGAATGCTAGCAGTGTGCGCTCCCGTCAGACATGGGCTCAAAATTTCCAGCTCCCATCCAAATCAGGCATTTCTGGGATAACTGACAGTAGCAAGTGCTTGTCACCTGAGATTTTTTAGTTCTGGTTTCAAAACAGGAGAGCAGATTTCTTCTCACTTTGGCTTATGGAGGACTGCACCGTGGATGATGTCAAATTCATATAATCATAGAATGTGTTGGGTCGGAAGGGACCTCTCAAGGCCATCTAGTCCAACCCCCTGCAGTCAGCAGGGACATCTCCAACTAGAGCAGGTTGCTCAGAGCCTCATCCAGCCTGGCCTGGAATGTCTCCAGGGATGGGGCCTCCCCCACCTCTCTGGGCAACCTGGGCCAGTCTCTCACCACCCTCAGGGTAAAGAACTTCTTCCTAATGTCTCATCTAAACCTACCCTGCACTAGTTTAAAAACGTTCCCCCTCATCCCATGGCTCCCCTCCCTGATCCAGAGTCTCTCCCCAGCTTTTCTGGAGCCTTCTCTTCTCCAGGCTGAACCCCCCCAGCTCTCTCAGCCTGTCCTCCCAGCAGAGGGGCTCCAGCCCTCCCAGCATCTCCGGAGCCTCCTCTGGCCCCGCTCCAACAGGTCCATGTCCTTCTTGTGCTGAGGGCTCCAGAGCTGGACGCAGCACTCCAGGTGGGGTCTCACAAGGGCAGAGTAGAGGGAGAGAATCCCCTCTCTGGATCTGCTGGCCACGCTTCTTTTGATGCAGCCCAGGATGCCATTGTCCTTCCGGGCTGCGAGTGCACATTGTTGGCTCACGTCCAGCTTCTCATCCACCAGCACCCCCAAGTCCTTTTCCGCAGGGCTGCTCTCTTATCACATTGAATTCTTACATCCTTTTCCTCTTGTGTCACTTCCAAACTCCCATGTCTCGGCAACTGCTGAGGAGAGGCCTGGGTGCCCTGTGCGGCTGCACTGTCTAGGGAAGGGATGTGGCTGAGAGCATCAGGGAAGGCTGTGTTAAGTGCAGCGTGATTTTAGAGCTGATGTTCTGTGCGTGGCCTCGGGACACGTTTCAGTTCAGAAGACCTTCCACAAGTGAGAAACTGCCTTCAATCGTACTTTCCTGTGGCCTTGCAAATGGTCCGTGTTGGTTCCTGTTCCTGTAACAACATGCTGACAACAGGCTGGGGAAAGGAGAATGAACAAAGTCTGATCCTGGTGGGTTTCTGGAAGTGGTTCCCAGGCTCCAGCTATGACCTTTCTGGTGGAGCAAAGCATGAGCAGTCAGTAATGTTAGAAAACCACTTCAGAGTCATGTGGGATTGTTCTTCTGAAGACCTTCCTTGAATTTTGCCAGGCTCTCTCATCCATGGAGGAGTTCAGAAACCTGGATCGGGATATTGAGGGGTCTGCAAAACGGTGGAAGAAATTTGTTGAATCTGAGTGTCCTGAAAAGGAGAAGTTCCCCCAGGAGTGGAAGAACAAGTCAGCTCTGCAGCGCCTGTGCATAATGAGAGCCATCCGACCCGACCGCATGACCTACGCTCTCAGGTAGGGGCACTTCTTCGCCATCTCTGGGATGCTCTTGCTTAGCAGGCAGCTTGGGTTCTGTGTTTTCTAGGGAAGAGGAGGAATTCAGGACCATGTTTCGAGTTATTTATTATAGAACGTGATTTCTGCAAAATGGTTTCTTATAAGGAGTCTGTTGAGGGAGTCATCTCTGAACTCCTGAAGACAGTCGGCACATTCCATTTAACCGGAATTTCTTGCGGAGGGAGATGCAACCCCCATATCGGCAATAGTGCTGGAGCAGGAGAATTAGCACTGGGTGAGGAGCAGATGCGCCAAGTCAGAAATGAGCAGCATCACACAGTGTAACACGTCTGCTAGACTCCTTCAATGATCAATACAACTTCTAGAGTTCAGCGAGGTCAATTTTAGTTACTAGATCCTTTATGGCTGTTCCTTACGCACTAGAGTAAAGTGTAGAAGTAGGAAAGTCTTACAGAGGTCTTCACTTTTATTTTTTTTTTTTTTCTTCCTGTAAAATGCAAAATTTATGTGATGCTAGTTCTGGAAGTTGTAGTTCTACATTATGTAGTGAAGGTAACTAGGCGAGTCTAAACTTCATGAAGGTATGCAAAAGCAATACGTTTGTTCCAGGAGAAACTAAAGGTCTTTCACTCCATTAGGACTTGTTTTTTCCTTCTCTGTCCTAGTAGTCTTTGATTTGACATTTCTGCAATGTCTCTCGTGCTACTGCCTCTCAAATAGTTTATATTGCTCCACCGTCTGGCATGTGCGTGTATATGGGCGCATGTAGCAGATTGTATTACGCAGTCTATGAACTAGATTTCTGTTTGCGCTTTAAAATTCACAGAAAAATGCAGACAAGACTGAGTGAAGTCTCACTATGGTCAATGTTACTATGTTTTATTAAAACAAATACTATAATTTATCATAATCATACCATTCTAAACCATCTTCTTTTTCATTTCTTACTCTTTAAGGGCTGGGTTCTCCACGTGTTCTGTCAGATGAAAAGATTGGTTTTCCTCTTGTTGCTTAGTTTGAGTAAGATAAGCTCTTGTCTTTCTGAACTTTTAAGTGCGTGTTTCATTTAAGCTGGTTTAATTTGTTTCTTTCAATCAAAATGATGGTACTCATATAGCTCAAAAATAAGTAGAACATAAAGTTTCAACACCTTTCGTATTTGTCTTTTATGAAAAGGTAAGGGAATCCAAGTTCAAAAGCTTGGCTGGATATTTTTAGGATCTGGGCATGTCAAGCTTTTCCATTTGCACAAGAGTATTGAAATGTTCTTTTGTTTCTTATCTAGAAGTAGGTTAGAACGTAAACGTGTGCAAACAGCAACATCTTCACAGCAAACAGTTCA
Source organism: Rynchops niger (assembly GCA_013400035.1). Taxonomy (NCBI): domain Eukaryota; kingdom Metazoa; phylum Chordata; class Aves; order Charadriiformes; family Laridae; genus Rynchops; species Rynchops niger. The sequence goes on from VXBH01000722.1 coordinate 98,766, forward strand.
CAGCGCCTTCCCCAAGGCTTTGATTGTAGATGTTTGTGACTAAAATTCTTCTGGAAATGCAGGATAGTCAGAGACTACGCTCAGAAGGCTTAAGAAGAGCTTTTGTTTAGGGAAATCTCATACCCCAAAAGCAAATGTGAAATTATTAGTGGTAGCAACGCCAGTCATAATGTGTTTGACTTCCTGGTTCCTCCTTGAAGTCTCATAGTCCTCAAACCTTTCTTCAGCCAGCAGTCTGGCTAAAGCAGATGCCGTTCCCTTAGAGAAGAAATTTGCTGTTCCTAAGACATCCACCTCTCTGGAAAAGACACGAGACTCTTTATCTGTCCTTCTCATGTCAGTCAGTGAAGTCTAGTGCTCTGACGTAGGAAGGAAAAGCTGTCTTTGGACTGAGCTTAATGCAGTTAGCGTTCCTGATCGCCGCCACACAGAAGGCTAATGGTCATCTGGCGTCTCGTTTCCCTAAGTACTGTCAAAGTTGTGTTGTGTCTGTGACCCTTCAAAAAGTGGGGGATCTTGTAGAGCGCTGGGGAGCTGCATGCTCCAACCATGAGGACTTCAGCCTCAGCATCCCTACTGTGGCCAGCAGTGTTTCCAGATCATGTGTGTGTGTGTTAACCAACGCGTCCAGTTTCAGATACCTGTAATGTCACTGGACCCTACAGGTTGTTTTGCAGTTCTCAACTTGCAGATCTCTTCCTTCTGTGTAGCAGATAAATCTACTAACACTAAATGCCTTACTGCTGATCCATGGACATCACTTCCTGTCTCTCTGAGAGTCGTGACAAATACTGGACTGCATTTTAGGAGTCAAGGAGTGACACGGTAGCCTAAACACAGGTGACTGGGGATATTTTACATGCCCTAGAATATCCCTACCTTATTTCCAGCTGCTGTTCAGAAAGGTGCAAGACTCTTTATGTCCCATGTCATATGTGCCAGCTTCATGAAGATGGTCTAGGAAGCTCTTTGGTATCTAAAATGATCCACCCCTGTACAGGCTTCTTGCATTTTCCTGTCTTGGAAGTTAGGTTTTTCAGCCACTCTTCATAGCAGATCCCTGGGGATATTTGCACAGGCTGTTTTATTCCCTAGGCCTAAGGAGCTATCAGGAGAAACCACTCTTACCCTGACTCACTCCTTAGCACTTAGCTGGGGGCAGTGCTCTGTTGTCCATCACCAAGATCCATAATTTCTTCAAGAGGGATTTTGCACTCCATTCGTTCCACCTATTTCATTCTTCAGTCTTATTGAGGAACCTCAGCAAGGAGCTTCTTGCAACACCTTGTGCTCCCATGCTTCCACATCCACGATGAGGTCAGATCGGTCCAGCGGCTACTAGCAAGGTAGAACTTCCTCATGATGAAGTCCTTCCAAAAGCACCGGTACTTCTGCCTTGAGAGACAGACCTCTGAAACAATGCGGAAGGACTAAGGGCTCTGGTAGCTGGCACTCCAGCCATGGTTATGACACTTACGACTCTTCAGATAAAGGATCTTCGTCAGCTGTGGCTTCATATAACCTAGAAAAGCTGTAAGCCAGTCATTTGTCTTGCAGGGTATTTTTGCTTTTTATTCTGGCACCGTTTCTCAAATCCTGCTGCTTATACTGCGGGACGCCCCTATGAGTGCCTTGTTTGAAAGACACCAAGCGCAGGCACTCTTCCAGTCTGGCTCTGAGGACAGGCCTTCCTTTCCTGCCCCTGTGGTCCATTCCAAAGTCTCCAAGTTGCAGACATTGTGTTTCTGAATCTCCAAGGCGTCATTGCATAGAGCCAAGACTTGGTGTAAAACAAGAATGTTAAGACCTTGTATGCGATGGGCTTTTTTAAATTTTGTGGACTGAAGCTTTCCAGCAGCTCTTTAGAAAATCTTGACCCAAACCAGAAAAATCTACTTGAAAGAGGTACCAAAGTGGAAGCTCTTTCTTTAGCAAACCCTTAGGCACTTCTATTCCAACTGCCTTTCCCTAGCCCTTAAAGGAGACTCTCAGCTCTCTTAGAAGGAATTTGGCTGCCTTATTCTGGTATCACCTACCAGGTGAAAACCGTCCCGTGTTTTTCTTCCCCGTGGTACTGAGGTTTTCAAAAGGCCCGAGTCATGCATCTACACTGGAAGAGTAACTGCGCGTTCCTGGGGGTTGGATGTAACGTAGGAATGTTACCTTTGAATCAACGTTCACTGTATCCTCTTTCCCTAAAGCAGTGATTTTGGAAGCTCACCCTGGGGAAGTTCAGCCTGGACGTTCTCCACGTGCTGTATTCTGTCCGGGTAGCTGCTGGGGAGCTGAATTTTTTCCTGTTCCCTCAGTTGTATTTTTCCTTGTGACTCTCGGGCAGAGGCTAAGCTACACGCGCTGGGTATTCTTAGAGCTCTTCCCTTTTATCTTTCCAGAACAAAGTCATTTTGTAAGTCATCTGGACTTTTTGTGACTCTTGGTGATGAATCTAAAGGAATGCTGTTTCCTCTCAAAGGCTGTATGGATTACAAAGGACACGGCAGTTTTCTATACGTTAACTTAACTGTTTCTTCTCTCCTGAGATACCTTCGTCAGAATCAAGCCAGTACTTCTATTGACCTTCTGAATATAGTGTTTCGTCCCTGTAAAAAGTGACAAAAATTGCTACTGAGTGATCACTCCAGAAGCCCAGCCTGCAGATCCTCTCTAAAATTATTTCATGCTCATTCTTTCCATTTCTAATTTGTTCGAATCGGCAAAATCAAAACTAATTCATTGCTTATTTGCAGGGGGATCTGTCTTTTCTGAACAATAGTAGACTGGCAAAACTTTCTTTTCTTTCTGGCAGAGACTTTGTAGAAGAAAAGCTTGGTAGTAAATACGTGGTGGGGAGATCCCTGGATTTTGCAACAACCTTTGAGGAATCGGGACCTGCAACCCCAATGTTTTTTATCCTGTCGCCGGGAGTCGACCCACTGAAGGATGTGGAGAAACAAGGTAAATAAATCATGTCTCTAGGCATACCACAGCATTGCTTGTTATCTTCTGCATAATTATCTTGGCATGACATTCTTGTTCTGTTTTTTTTTTTTTTCTCTTCACGTCTTTGTAGATAATGGAGTAATCTGTTAAAAATAGATAATTGTGAGAGGATGTGATTGTTTTCTGGTTGTTTTTTTTTTTTCTTCTTTTCTTAAAAGATTTTGGATTTTCATCTAAAGTTTAAATTAAACTTGTCTCTTTCTGCACTGCCTGGATTCCCAGTGTGGTTCACATTGCAACAATTTCTGAGTGGTCTTGTACGCAACCTATAATTTATGTCAGAGATATCTAATACGCTGTCAGATAGCTAAAAATAAGCAATAGCTGCCTATACCAGTCTGCTGGTTAGTGGCAGAGTTTCCAGTTTTTAATCCCACCCTTCCTGAGTTGATTTTGGGGTGGATGGTCAGACGTAGTGCTGTCGACTGGCTTCAAAGCCAAAGGGGCTTCTCTAAGGCACTGTGTTTGAGCAGGCAGTGATTTCTGTTGTCACCGGCAGCTGTAGTCAGTGCCTGTGCTGAAGCAGCAGAGTTTGCTCTGGGTCTCAGCTCCACTGTGGAAGAATTTCCATTTTCAGCCTGAACATGGCAATTACAGTAGGTCTGGAAATGGGGTCACTTGTGACTGTTGAACAGCGGTAACTGCCGTCACTTCTTTCGAGCCCGGTACAGCAGAGGGGTCGGATGCCTTTGGGTACTGCCTTAGGGCTGCCCCAGGTTGCCGTTCTGCTCATCAGATGTCTTTTCTCCGTCTCCAGCAACACACTCCACACATCTCCAAGGCCATGGCTTGTGACCAAGCCCCAGTGCTCCCGACAGTGGGCAGTATAGTATTATTTAAATTGTATGAATTCCGTGTCAGACTACTGCTGGCTGGTTTTTAGCAGGCAGGGCTCCAGACTGAACACCAGCAAGGCTGGCAGCCCCAGCAGAGAAACCAGTGGCACTGAGCTAAGCCGTCGTCCAGGCAAGTGCTGGAAGAACGCAGACCTGTGGATCTCTTTTCCTCTCTATGACATGCCTTCTGGGTCCTCCCAAAGTAATGTTTGAGTCAGTCTTTACCCACGAGCAGGTTTCAGAGACGTTAAAGCCCAGTGTGCAGCCTGAGCCACAGGCCAGATCCAGTTCTCAGTCATGGGCAGTTGTGTTTCGTGCTCTTTCTGCCCTGATACCAGGTCTCGTTATCATGAGTTGAAGGTGACCCCTCTGAGGAAGGTCCTGTCCCGTGCCTGGCTCCCCTTTGGAGCCACGTCGGTGGTCCTGTCTCTCACTGGGTTTTTTTCTTGTATGGAAAATGAAGCACTAAAATCCAACCATGAATGGTTTAATTGGAACTGTAAAGATGAGTGTAGTTGAGCACCTGGGGTTAGTCAGCCAGAAAAGTTTACAGCAAGTAAAAGTGAAAAAAATCTAATGAAATAAACCCATTGCTTCAGTACAGCTGCACTGGCCTTAAAGCCCGTCTCACTGGGGTTTGGATTGGATTCATTACTCGATATTTTCTCGGCCCTTCATTAGGTTTTATTAAAGTGCAATAGCTAATTTCTGTGAATGGAAGACAGCTTCTTCCAGATGCTGCCCACTCGTGGGACCTTTCCTTGGCAACGCGGGGGGGACCCTGCAGCAAACACTGTTGGGCTGGGAAAGCTTCTGCCCCTCCCTGGGATCCCCTCTCCTCTCCAAGGAAGGAGGAGGACTGGCATCATCTCTGGTGAGGCAGCCAGCGCAGACTCGCTGTATATCCTCTGTGTCCTGGTCCCATCTGTGAAGTGGAAATAACAACTGATATTGTTATTAATCACCTGGTTTGGGGTAGCACTCTGTCTTCGGTAAATGTGCCCCCATCCCTTCTTGAGAGGGTGGCTCATGAAGGCCAAGGAGGACTTTTGCAGCTGTCAACGCTGGCAGCCAGCAGAGGTGATGAGAAAGGAAACTGGAAATGTCCCAGTATGGGGAGAGCTGTATCCCAGGGGGTTGCTGTAGGAAGGCTAAGCAGAGGGCTGGAGCAACTGGAGAAGTTTTGGATGCTTGTTTTACTTATGGCCATCTGTTTCCAATCTTGTACTAAGAGGTGAATCCTAAGTCTTGCAAGACAAAACTCATCCTTGTTTTACTGTAAAACTTGCCTGCTTTTAGCAGAAATCAGGAATTTAGGGTGTGCCATCTGCATGAAGGCAAATGTGCCTGCAGAGATACGTGTAGGCAATCCCAAGGGATCAGCACGTGGGGACACGTGTCCTGACTCCCCAACTGAGCCGAATGCAACCTTCTATGATGCGTGGAGCCAGTGTGGATGTTTGTGGGGCTGCTGCCTTCTGGCAGCACGAATTGGTGCTCATCTTCTGAGGAGCACACAGCAGAGCGAGCTTGCTGCAGGCAGTTACTTCTCCTCTGAAATGAGGAGCAACTGGTGTCCTCCGTCTTTGAGTGACAGACATTCAGAAAACAGAACAGGAGATCTTCAGCCATGATCACTTAAGGGATCTGAGGCACTGGGATGCTAAAGAGAAGTCAGGGAAATCCGAAGCAGTATCACAGACTAAATGAAGAAACACTGAGTAGCTGCCATCCTTCCTCCAGAGCTGTCAGGACAATGAATGACACAGGGTTTGGGGTTCTCGCCCTGCACCGTGTAGAGGGGGACGTAGAAGGGACCGCAGGAGGTGGCTGTGGTGGCTCCTTGAGCACCCCTTCCCATGGGCTCTGCTGCAGCCCACCAGCTGTGGGCCTTCCCACACGCATTGTGGTGCTCCCAGAGGCAACTCCACACCCGCCAAAGCCCGTGATGAGAAATCTGGATGGCTGACTGATATCTCCATCCAAGAAAGCTGGGAGGCCTTTGCTGAAGCCACAGGGAGCTCACACAGATTTCATGTCAGCTGCCTTCTGTCTCAGGTGGAGAGATGCACTTCACTTGTGGAGAGCAGCAGTGGTACATTTACTGATATAAAACAGAGATTTAACAAAGTTTGATAGTAAATGCGACAGTGTTTTAACAAGATTGGAGATGGCAAGGCACACACATTTACTGCGTAGAGGACAGCGTCAGACAGAACTGTCAGGGAGACCCTGAGTTGAACCATGAGGCTCATAAAGGACCCCCTTATGTTCTAAACTCCTTCTCAGAGAGGAATCTGAGTGCGACTGGATCCAATCCTGGTCCCAGACTTGGTGGAGAGTGTACGTCTAAAGGATAATATATGCGCAATCTACCCTTTATATCACTTAGCAAAGATTTCAAAGTTTAGCATTCCATTAGTCACGTACCAAGGATCTGTTGCGGCAAAGAATCTCTTAACCTTGAGGAGTAACCTGGAGAGGCGTCCCTACTGAAGGGGAGATCCCGGCGTGCAGCCCCTGCGCTGCAGGAGAGCTCAACGGGTTCTTGGGATGTTCCCTATTTATGGGGGTGAGATAATTGACCTGTGGTCATATTTGCATATGGACCTCAGTACCAGTATGGCGGTGAGGCGGGCTCATCCGTCCAGTTAGCCCTTGGCTAATAGATAACAGTGTTATCTGTCTCCCCAAAACCACTTTTGAGCCGGATGACAAGACGCACCCGTTAAGATCCCTGCAGGTGGTTACTGCTTGAGCAGGGCGGTATCAGGAGATACAGGAGATATCAGGGAGCACCCCGTCACACCTTCTCAAAACGGAATGGGTTCCCAACCTTACCGCTGGTGCTAGCATGCCCTGCAGGGTGCGTTTCCCCACCAAACGATGTCTTGTTCAAAGCCTATTTAATCAGCAGGAAATGATTTTAATTTCCTATCCCTGTAAAATATGTTTTTACACAAGGTTGCAGGGGAATAGTGTTCTTTAAACAAGAGGCACTTTGTAATAATGTACCTTTGCGTTGATGCCGCTCTGTAATTAAAAGTAGTTTGGAAGAAGCCGCTGCTTTTTTCAGTGCTTTGGCAAGGAGTGCATGAGAGACAAGATTATAAGAAGTGCGATAGCTCTTCTGTGAGGGTTTTTTGATAAGACTGAACTCTGCCTCGCTGCTGCTGTGTGAGCTCCGCTGTGCTGCGCGCCGTTCCCGGGAAAAGTGCTGAACACCGCTCTTTTTTTTGTTCTTTTAGGGAAGAAACTTGGTTATACATTTAACAACAGGAACCTCCACAATGTTTCCCTTGGACAAGGTCAAGAGGTAGTTGCTGAACAAGCTCTCGATCTGGCTGCCAAGGAGGGTCACTGGGTCATCCTTCAGGTACGGTGTCTTTGGGAACAGTCCGGCTCTCCTCCAGGTCACCCGCTGCTGGTCACCGTAGCGAGGGCCGTCTGTCATCCTTATCTGCTGGGAGACGGGACAAGGTGTCACCTGTGTGTCCAAAGCAGCCACCTTCTAACCGTTTCTTGTTGCTGTCTATTGCATGAGTTGGGCGTTGTCGTTTTGGTTTTCTTGCTCTTTGACCCTTTGGTAGGGTGTGTAGTTGTAGGGAGTCCTCTGAGGGAAGGTTGTGCTACACTTTGCCGTGCTTTTGTTTGCTTCATGAACAAATAACGAGCTTTGTTCTTAAGAGCTGTTAGACTAGTTCTCTTACTACTGCTCAATCCTTACCGTGTATTTAAATGAGCAATGAGAAGGTGCACGCCGCTGTAGGAAAGGCAGAGGCTGGCTGCAGCCGTGCCGATTCCTTTATGCATCCTCAAAGAGGGAAATGTTTGAAGCTCTTATCACAACTCAGCGAAACGTTTCAGAGCCTTTTAGGGTGCGAAGGGAGCTCTGTCTTTGTCAAGTGCTCTCTGGAGCCACTTACCCAGGGAGCGCTTGGGTTTGCGAATACACAAGAGTCGGTGGTGCCAGCTCTCCTTGCAGGTCTTGGGAACCCCTTGGATTTCCTTGATGTGGATTTTATAAACGTTTATTATTACTGAATTGTTTGGATAAGAATTAGATTAAGACAAAGCTTTGAGTCCCAATCTGAGCCCACAGGCCTGATTTGGGATTTAAAGTAAATGCCATTGATATTTTGATCTTAATTTTTGCATTTTCTGCAAGCTCCCTCTAAGGTAGACAATGCCGAGCTTTTCAAGAGCTTTTAATACAGGTGGCTGCAATACCGGCATCTGCCTTTGAGATGGCGAAGAAGAAAATATGCAGCTTTTTGGGACATATCCCATTCAGTAATGCAAAGTGAAGGGTTCTTTTCTACAATGATGGTTAGATCCCGTAAAGGACCTGTTGGCAATGTCAGCTTCCATCTCTGTTGCTGCGGTGCTAGCAGATGGGTACTGTGGGCCTGAAATATTTTTATTTGATCGGTTCACATCTTCGCTGGTGGTCAGAGCAATCAGTAAGAGGTCTCAGCAGATGCTGAAGGTTGAATCAGAAGAGCTACAGCAATTAGGTTTCTATGAAAGAACCATTTTGATGGTCGGGCTAACCGGTTTTCCAGCAACACCTGCCAAGTGTGACTATCTCTGGTGGCGCAGAGCAGACGAGTTCCCATGCGAGCTTGGAGAGCAGCTTAATCCAGCTGGCCACTAACAGGTTTTGATGCAAACTGCATGGGGCAAACTCAGGAGTCACAAGGCCACAAGTGGCCACGAGGACAGACTGCCCGGTGCCAGTGTTGGGTCTCCTCAGCGTCAGTCATCTGGGATTTCCCCTGGCGCGGTCACGAAACTGATAAAACTCTGAACATGTAAATATTCTAGTTCTGTGTTGTGCTTGGTTTGGATAAAACAACATAGGCAAGACTGATCCAGCACAGAGATCAGAGCTCCTTCTTCCTGGGTTTCCATAGTTGTGGACCTTCTGAGCAATCCAGGCAGTGAAAGCCCCACTAGGAGCTGGAATCATGCCTTGGTGGCACTTCACTCTTGGGACAGACTTGGAAACATCCAGTGGGTGTTTGAGGCGGTGCCATTTCTCTCCAGTTTCTGCATTTGGTGTCTTGGTTACGCAGGTGGAGTGACAACAAAGCAATGGAATTTAATTGTCACCCAGATTGGCCAAGCTGCTCAGCTCCAGAACCTGTCTCTGTATCTCACGTTGTGTTCCTATCTCCTTCCAAGAGCTGGACCTTCATGTAAAATGCGAAAGAGGGAGAGCAGCCTGAGGGGCTAGACATCTGTCCCCTACATTGGCAGACAGGACTCCCTGAATCAAACAAAACCCTTTCGTGGACTGCCGGCGTTCACCTGAAATGAAATCAACCCCTGGACACAAGGCTGAAACTCCGACCTCTCCAGATACTGGTGAAATCGGTATCCAAACTCATCACAGCAGTCGTCAGTGGGTAAGAGTCCCACAGAGGATTCCGCTGTCGTTTCAGTCGTAGGTGGATCATAGCAAATATTTGCCATATGGTGGTTTATTTGGCAAGATCTTTCCTGCCAGGCTTTTGATGACAAATACCTAGCAATTAGTTTCTGGGGTGTTTGTAGATCAGTTGCGCAGGATCCGGAAGGACACAGACAATTTACGAAAGCGTCCCAGGATTTGTGGATCATTGCATTAATAATAAAGGAGAGGAGAAAGCAGATCCCAAGGGGCCGTCAGGGTAATTTTACCCAGGGTAATTAAATTCATTGTTTGGAGTCTGTATCTCACCCAGAGGGCAGTTATACTCAGACTTTACGTTTGCTTTTGAGCAAACGAAAAGCAACTGTAAGGTTCGTTTCTGTATTTTGCTATTTACTGAACAACTCCTCAGCCCACGTGGAGCAGAGCTCCCCTCCCAGCCACTGAGTCTGCTGCCTGATATCAACTCATACACACATTCTCCAAGACAAACACTTGATACAACCACGTAGGTGGCTTTTATGCATGTAGTTCATTACTGGTCCTTGATTGGAAGCAGAAATAATGATAGTCAAGTACTTTACGCAGTAATGAGTTGGGGAATTAGGTTTATGGGAATTGGTTGTTAAGGGCAACTGAAACAGTTGGGAAGTCCTTACTGGATTGCAGAACCAGGATCACTGTTGTGTTGGGAAGGGCTGCTGTCCTGGGACCAATTCCTTCTCAGAGGCACCTGGACGAGCTGCAGAGGTGGGCCCNGTGCTGGCCAGCCAGTGTGGCCTTCTGACGTTGTAGGAGGCAAAACACAGAGAACAGCATCCATGTCTCCCCTGGCGACTTGAAAGTTTTTCAACTCACTGAAAACAGAGAATTTTAGGAATGACTAATTTTATAAGAGACAAGGACAGAAAGCCACCCAATCAGTCATTCCTGTGGAAAGCAAATCACTCCCAGAGTGGCAGAGCCTGACCAGTGCAGCCTCCTGTTCCTCCAGCATCGGCTTGTACCTGTCTTGTAGCTTCAGCTTGGCTGAGCTCCTGCCCCTTGCCGTCATGGCACCCACACCAGTCCTGTTTGGTGACACAGATGATGAGAGAACGAAGTCCACAGATAAAATTATTCTCTACAAATACAGGCGGTCCAACTGCAAAATGGGAGCCCCTTACGGCAAAAGCGCAGTTGTCTGAAGAACTTCTTACTTGAAGGCTGCAGAGACAAACCCCAGCACGAGCCCAGCAGCTGCTCTTTTCTAAATTGGTGGCATTGCAGAACTGAGGCCGACCTTTGAGCTCCACAAAAATCCATTTGATATCAGGTTCAGCCTCTGGGTCTCCTTAGAGACAGTTCATAGGTTCGGAGGGTTTTAAACCAGGTTTTTCTGGCTGTAATAAGGGCACAGAATTTGGATCTGATACTTTCTCGTTAGGTGGGTGTACCATCTAACCACTTGGCATTGAGCTTCCAACGTCATCTGTCACATGTAGTTTGAAGTGTTAGTAACGACTGGTGGAAGGGGGTCTGCTGTAGAGGTGGAACAACAATGAAACAACATCTTTAAAGGCTGAAGAAAGTTTTGCATAAATTTAGATTTTTGTATTGTCACAAAATCACGCTTTTCTCAAGACCCTTTTTGCTGCCAGGTAGATTTGGACCTGCCTTTTAGGTAAACCCTTTTTGTAACTGTTGTCCACAGCCTCTAGGAGAAGATTTAAGGAAAAGGCTGTGCAAATGCTTGGCGGTAGCTGTCATGCAGCTTACAGAGCAGGTCAAATCAAGGCTTATTCTTTTGGTGACCCTCAGCAGCACGTCTCCCTATAGAACCAATCATAGGGGCTGTGAAGCTGCTGCCCCATACCTGGTTAACACATTGGTTGATCATTGCAAGACGGAAGCAGCAGAAAAAGTGGATACTGAAGCTGTGAGGGCAGTTTTTAAGTCTATTCAGCCTGGGTGACAGCAGTCGTGTCTGTAGCAAAGGGCTGGGAGGGCCGAGAGATGCGAGGGAGCCTGAGGAAGGCGTGTGGCTGTTGACAGCCCCCAGTCCTGCAAGTGTTCCAAGTCCCATGGGTAGAGTTGGGTGCATGAAACATCTCCAGGACTCGCAGCGCCTACATGACCAGTTGCCATCTTCTGCACCAGCCAATGTTTCTTGTATTTTGGTGCTTTTTCATTTTTATGTTTTGAATCTATATTTTTGCCCTCGTTAAATTTGACTTCTTAGCAAAAAGGTTTTCTGGGGGAGAAGACAGCAATTTTTTTTTTAGGTTGTTTTTTTTTTT